>CAJPEV010001559.1:5125-63125 GCA_905338385.1 Darwinula stevensoni
ATTCTTGGAGGGAAGTATTTCAAAATGTAATCTCCATCCTTACAAAAAGGGACACAAGGAAAGATTTCAGGTTAGGCACGCACATAATCATAGAGGTAATGATTTTGATAAAAATCAAGCCTTTCGACTCCATATGTCACGTATTTCAATGGGGACGTACTTCAAATACGTGTTTGCTATTTCGAAAAGAATAAATGAAATAATCACTATCCAAGGTAATAGAGCGCCGAAGGCGCGACCAGAGCGAGTTTGTTTGCCCGAAGGGCAAACAAACTCGCTAGTACAAGATAGGTTCAATGCATGATAGAATTTGCATGATGCTTAAGCCTAGCGTCACGTTGATCTCGAAGAATTACTTTTAATGAAGGACCAAGCATCTGAAGGTAATAATAATTAATTAATAATAGCATTCGACGTAAGAAACCGCTGGATGCAGATCTACTATTGAGAGACTGTCTTTCTTCTGATTTATCACTTTTAATGTTGGGAGGAAATCCTTGCACGAGGACTCGAAATTTCATCAAGCACTCTGTAAGCAGTGAAGCTGTTGAGGTAGTGTCCATAATGTACCTATGAAGGGGACCACATTCCCCTCACATTGGCTATTAGGACAAAGTCGCCAATGCTCTTTGTAAACTGCAAGTCTTTTAATAGCCTCATAGTAATGTGATGAGCCACATTTAAAAACATTCCAGAGAGAACGTCGTAGGACTTCAAACAAATGGTTTTTGCAACCGTGCTGCTTCCCGGAAATATGTAATATATTACGATATAGGTTTAGATTATAAGACAAATTCAGAAAGTTCTGGGAATTCCGTCATTGTACAAAAGGAAATCGAGCTTAACATATTCTGATCAGAGGTTTTGAATAAAGGCTTACCTTGTTTATTATTTAATTCGGTATTGTTGCCCGAATAATCCCCTTAACAGAGTTATTAATGTCAATTCAGTTGTATTCTTTGATGCATGGAAGACGCGGTGAAAGCTCGGCGTGCGATGATTTTATTTTTTTTGTGGAGAGAAGGTGGATGCTGTTCAGATTCAGAGGCTGCAGGCTGTCTTTCGAGAATCTGCAGATTCGAAGAGTACCGTTTACAGATGTCTGGAGCGATTTAAGGATGATCGCCAGACCTTATAAGACGCCTTTGCAGAAGCCGCCCTCGAACGGTTACCATGGATGAAGAAATGCAGGCTAAGGAATAAATTTTCATGAAAGTTCGGCGAGTTCCCACTCAGGAACTTGCTACTACACTGGGGGTCAGCACCGGCAAGGCTCATGTGATTCTCCATGAACATCTCGGTAAGACGAAGGTTTCTGCAACTGGTGGAGCCTGAACAAAAGGTTGATCGAATTGGAAGCGTGTCGAGAGCTGCCTCAGCGTAGACAATAATACTAGTAGTGTTTTTTCGACCATATTATCACTGTAAATGAGACGTGGCTTCCCAACTTCAATCCCGAAACCAAATCACAATCTAAGGAGTGGCGCCGATCTGAAGGACCTTCTTTGAAGGCTCGAACTGTTCTCTCTTTGGGGAAGGTTATGATAATGGTAATGGTTTTCAGGGATTGGATAGGGATAATAAGGATCGACTACCTACAGAGAGGCTCCACAATGATGTAAAATACTATTCTAATCTGCTTTTGAGCCCTCTCTAACAGTCTCTTATTGAACAACGCCCTGGGAAGGACCATGCGTCCTGATGGCAGGACGCATTTTTTGACAAAAAAATGCGCGTGGTCCCACGCGGCGGACAAGCAAAAATTGGCTGGTCGTCAACGTGTTAACTAGAGCATCCATAGCAGAAATGAGATGGGAATTGCTCCCGCATCCGCTTTAAGAGCCAGGTCTTGCTCTCAGTGACTACCACCTCTTCGGCGAGATGAAGAAGCCTCTGAAAAGTACGTTTTGATTCCCTCAATGCAATGAAAAATGCACTGGATTAGAAACACTCCAGAATATTTTTTTCTGACACCTAGGAAACTGATTCCACGCTGGAGGAAGTGCGTACAACTCAGGGGAGACTATGTTGAAATGTCAGAATATAATGGTTTGGAATAAAGATGTTACCCATATATCAATATTATAAAGAAATTCCCAGAACTTTCTGAATGCTTCTCGTAGTTGTTGACAAGTGCGTTCAGTACACACTTGTCATAGGTTGAGCAATAGTATGCAACTATCACTCAAAGCATTGATCTATTCTATAATGCTGGGCTCTACACAGCAAATAATACAGGTGAGTGTAGGGTGTGCGATGGTTGAAAGATGTATGCATTTGGTGGCGCATTCTCACCTCTGCGCGTGCATTCCCTCCCTAGGAGGCTAGCACAGCACTCTGAAAGGTGTACAAGCTTTCCTTACTATCAGGTGGGTGTGTGACCACCGTCGGTGTATGCAGTAGTCCTTTCAACTAAAAGTCTGGAATCATCCTCACCCAAATTTGCTTATCTCTGCCGGACGGATGACCCCCACGGGTTAATCCTCACCCCAGGGGCTTCTCTGGCTCAGCTACAAAAACGAAGTCGGACTAAGGTTTCAGGACCCCCCAGACATAACACGCACCACCCTTGCCCCAATCTTGCGAAGGAGGGGGTAATCAGATGAAATCTTGTCGTCTCCTCCTCTAGTTTTGCATCGTATCCAAAGGGTTGGTTTAACCAAGGCCCATGCATTGTACGCCTATTCAGTAATTCGATAAGGATGTTATCCTACTGTCTTCTCGCTTTCATTTGGAAAAAAAGTGCATATTCCTGTATAGGTGAGGTTACCACAACGGACGTAAGATGGCACCTTCCGTCGTCAACCCAGTGAGTCGTTGGTAAAGAAACAAAGTCACGTCTCCGGGATTTCTAACATAGAGTACCTGATTCCTTCCTGCTTAAAGCAAAGCGTAATACTTAGGAATCCTACGATACTATTATCTAAAAATAAATGTCAGCCAAGGGATTCGTCTTGCAATATTGGCCCTAGGGAAGGAAGAAGAGGGATTCAGGCTTTAATACAAGGCCACGCCATATTCTAAATCCATATGCAGTAGTGCGTTTCCACGGACTTCCATCTCAAAAACTATTCTCTCGCTGCCTGTCTTCTTATAAAGAAACACGTTCACACGGGTAGGGCCACGTACTGGGTCAACAGGGGAACACCATAAAAAAGTAACACCGAGAGGAGGACCCGGAATGCAGATGTCAGTTCACTATTTATATTCAACTACCGAGTTTGTTTGGCCTTCGGGCAAACAAACTTGCTATGGACGAGCCTTTGGCACTCTGCGATCTAAGGCACCTGTTTTCGATGCTCAATGTTTTCGATGCGGCCAAACTCCTTTGTTCATGAGTTCAATCTCACACCTTTGGCTCTGGCACCTTAAAAAAAAAACGTGTCTTAGAACATGTTCTTAGTGACGCAATGTCATTTGTTCCATGAGGATTATGAAGTAACAATAGTCAGTGCATCTTTTAGTGTTCCATTGGTGTATTCAATTCCCGCCTACGGTTGACACCCTCTTGATTGCATTTAAATTTTTAAGAATGTAGGAGTAATATCAGCCAAATGAACCACATAAGCCATCTGAGAGTTTTAATGCAATAATTCTTCATAGCCTATGTTCATAGTATGAGGAGTTATTTCATTATATTCATATTTAGGCACAAGTACTTTTATAGAATCCCTTTTTCTGACTCTACCCAATTCTATATACAGTTGCCCATGGGAATATACGTCATTGCGTAAATCTAGCCCAATGGTGTCCAATGATTGCCCCTGTGATTTCTTAATTGTGAGAGCATATGCCAACTTCAAAGGAAATTGTCTCCTCATTATTTCTAAACCAGACCGACCCGCTTGGAATTTGAATGGGATTCTAGGAATTAGTACTCTTATGTAACCTTCGCTCTTTTCGCCAAGAATCTGTGCTACAATTAGTAACATTGAAATCTTGGTAGCAAACAAGTTCGTGCCGTTTGCTATTTTGTCTTGAAAGAAGATGTTTCTTATAACAATACAGTGTGCACATTCTTTCAAAGTCAACCTATAGCTTAGAACACCAGCCTCAGTGTGTGTAGAAGATCATCATTGAATTGTTTAACATCTGGATTTTCTTTACCAAAGATACCCATGTTCGAAGACAAAAACTAATGACCTTCCATTTTACCTATCAACATCCACCAATGATTAGTTACAGAATGTTACCTTTAAACGCGAGAATGCCCAATAACTTCGATAACCGGAAGCCAATTTTAACTTTCAGTTTCAACTATATTAATGGGAAAAGCACGTTTTGGAAGGTTTTGGCAATTGTGGACGGATACTCTTCTGCATGTCATCAATCTAATTTAATAAGTAGTGGCCTTTATGCTGCATAAAATTCATTATTCGTATTCAGTAGAACTTCTATGGTCTTTGTGACCAGAATGAAACATGCCTTTCATCCCGAAGTTCATTTGATTTCTTCAAATTTTACTCTTTCTACAAATTTTCCTTCAAATTTTGGTAACCAACACTTACCAGAAGGTAATATCTTTCTTATTCCTCTCCATGAAAATATTTATTTAGGATTTAATTTGTATTACTTTCATTGAAGGTAATGCTCCATTTTTGGTGAGAGATGGTGTGAATTTCGCTGGATGTGACTAAAATAATCACATGAGGGTTTGCGAAACTAGGGCCTTGTAATTGAGTTTGATGATATAGTGCCTCCTCAATAGTTCGCGACTTGTTAAGAGACAGTTTCAGGACAGCACATCCTTTAATTCCCCTTTTTTCTGATGAGAATTGTTGCATTACCTTCCATATGATTCATTCTACAGTATATCTTCAAACTATGTTCGGGCTATTCCACCCAAATTTTAACCTTTACGCGTCGGGTGTTTCCATATTCGAATAGAGCTTGTTAGTGGAAGAACGCGAATGCTACCTTATTCGAACAGCATAGAATCTTCATTACCACAGGCACCTATGCCACACACATCGTACTTATTTATGTCTCATTATCATCTGCTGATTTAGAATTTAATTCAGAACTTGCCGGTGAAGTCCTCGACGTCATTTAAAGCCGAACACGCCGAAATTGAATTTTCCGTTTGCTAACTTTTTGCCGGATTCCTTCAGGCTTTTAAATGATGTCAAAGTATCTTAGAATATAACCATACCTACGAAACTACACGTATCAGAGGAGGAGAATTGTCACGGGAAGTTTTGTTTCAATATTTCATTCAAAAGTGCTTGGTATGCCATTTCTAACGACAATAAATTCAAGATGGGCACTGGATGGCTTGAATAGATATTAATGTTTGACTACAGCATTCATTCCAAAATGCTACTTGTTACAATAGTTTGACCTACTTCAGTGACTGAAATCTCCACGAATTCCGGGATGTATACTTCAATGAAAAGTACTTGGTATTCCCTTTCTAACGATACGAAATTCAAGGTTGGCATTTAATTGCTTCATGAGATTTTACCATTTGACTAAACTAACAGTGCACCATGAACTGCACCTGGGAATAACATTAACAAGATTTCAGTGAATTGAGTGATCAAGTGCAACTTCTTCCTTCAGCTTCGGAGATCACTGCTTAAAAACAATTTAAAGGCGACAATTTGAATAAATGAATTTGTCATCTTGAATGAATCTTGCAATTTCACCTGAATAGAAGTTATGGCAGAAACAGTTTCCCAGTTTCCTATCCGTTTGAGCGCCAGGAACGAGAAATAAGTTACATTCAATTGCATATATATGGAGATCTGTGCTGAAAAATGGTTTCTTTAAATCGATTCCTTTATGTGTATGCCGATTTTCGTAAAATAGGAGATTGTCGAGCTTATGCTCTGGTCGATTTGGAATGGTCCAATTGTATTTCATTTTCTCTATTGTGCAGGTTATTTGGGGTTATTTAAAAGTTTTTTCATAATATAAATTACAATAAAATATTAGCTGAATATAATAGAACATTGCCTGCAAGACAGGTTTTACTTTTCAACCATACCATTTATTTTCCTTCTAACGTGTATACAGTAATTTCGTAGATATGGTTATTTTTCTAAGATACTATTTATTTCATTTTTATGTCTTGAAGAAATTCCGGCCGAAGGCTCGTACAAGGGAAATTTAATTCCGACACGTTAAGGTAAAAGACTCTAACAAGCTAGCAAGCTTGCTTCGACCGCTCTCACAATCAAGACTCCTCCTGCATCCCTCCTCCAGTTCTAGTAGTTAATATCTCCTCTCTGTAGCAGTGGTCCTTGGGAGGGAGCAAGAATGTCAATATCTCAGGAAAGTAGGTATATCAATTTCGCTTATATCAGAAGAATCTGAAAAATTATGTAAGGAACTCTGTTGGATCGCAAGCGATAAGTAACCCCTACGTACTATCCTAGTTTGAAAACGGCACACAGCGAAATGACATCGCAATTGAAACTTTTAAAGTAATTTTGCCAGGAGAAAAATGAGAGGTTTTACTAAAGCTAAGGACTAGCTTATTTTTCCTACAAACAATAGAAGGATCGAAATAGCAGGATAGCTGTGGCAATGTAGTAAGTTTATCATCATGATAACATCTAATTTTCATGATTTCATAATACCAATTTCAACTTACCAGCAGCTTCTGCCATCTTGTTCAGTGACTTCTCTAAAACGTGACCTCGACCATCAAAAAGTACTAAGAAATGTTCTCTATTAGAGCGCCATCTATTTACGAGAATAAGTATCACCTGAATAAGACATTACCTCTTTAATCGTTTTCCATCAATGACGGTCACTGACATTCTCTTCACGGGACGAAAATGATTTTTGTGCATCCCTGCCTCGCTGTGCATTGCCGTGTATCAATAGGTGCGACAGCGCATTTTACCGTTCATCAACTTCTTCCCATAGGAAAATTATACCTTCTCGTACTCTTCTGAGAGGATAAAATAGAATGAAATTCTGCATGCTTCTTCCTCTCTCAACACATAACCGCGCCAGTTAATGCAACCTCCATCTCAGGATTGTAGAGGACACTGAATCTCGATTCGGAGATGGGAATTTCATTCATTCCCTCTCTCCCCCCTGTGTAGCAATTCCTGGAAAATTTTCGTGGGAAAGAGACCATGAGAAAGGTATTAACTGTTAGAGGATGAAAAGTGACGATAGCGACCGAATCAGTGGGCTGTGATGGTCATCCACCTGATGGTCTTGCATGAGAATGAAATGAATAACAGATAAAAGATAAGGAACATTGAAATAAGATTAAAGGATACAGAGGTCAATCATGAGTGCCGAACCGAATTCCAGGCCGATATTACAGTAGCTCAACTTTTCAAGAACGAATTGACTAATCCACATTAGAAGGCAGTATCCGTCCAGTCTGATTCCTTGGTACTTTGATTAGGAGTGACGTTGCCTTTGTGGGCAAAAACTGAAAGATACTCTAGCGACTTCCTTACTCTGATACATAAACTGACATGCAGTCGAATCCATATATTGGAATACTCAGGATCAGCGAACTTCATTCTACAGTATTATCTACAGGGTGGCCCGTGAGTCCCAATAGGTTATGATATCTCATACGCATGATGTACCTCACACTGACGTAATCAATTACAAAGGAAATATTTCTCGAGATTGTTGTATTTTGCAATTTGAATAATCAAGAAATATTTCTGAACGTATTACAAAATTTCTACTAATTTTTGGTGATTTTGCTTCAATTATAACTGATTGGGACTCACGGGCCACTCCGTAGAGTATTCCAATAATCGAAACCTGCTGTAGCTTCCTTAAATTGGTATCGTGCCGTGGTATACCAATAAGCAGTATTCCAATTCGCGAAGTCGACTGCATTTCCGTTTCTCTATTTTTTAGGAGGCGGAGGTTCAAAAAATTAATCTCATCTGAAACTTCTTACAGTTACTCATTCAGACTGAGGTTCAAAAGCAGAAGGATCGTTTCCTGATGAGACTAATCCGGAAATAAAATGATTTGCCCCTTCAATGGGGATTTACAGAAAGAAAGTACTTTTACAGAGAAAGTATGAAGGAAGAAGGAATATGTTGTGGTGAACTGCTAACCAATGCATCCATTAATCTTTTCAAAGAAGCTTTTAGATTGAAACCGACGAAGTTTGAAGGATATAAACTAGATTAGTTCTCTCAGAGGATGCTCGAAGTGAAAGGAAATAAGGGAAAAATTAAATTAGGGACATCCTGAAATGGCAATTTCGTTTACCATTTTGGCGAACGGATTCGTTATGGTCGCGCCCTCGGCGCCCCATTAGCTAAAGTAATGAATAATTCATTTTAAAGATATGTTTTGACCAATCTGGTGAAACTCCTGAGGTCATAGGCATATTTATTGCTCCGTCCAGGTAGTTCTCTTTATGTGATGTCATTGGGAAACTAAGAAACAGGTCTTTAGCGCTCTTAAATATTCCTACCGAATGGTACTTCTTCATGGCATTTCATATATATTTACCCCCTTGAATCGCATTATGATAAACATTTATTCGAAACGTGCTGCAGAAAAATATTCCTTCCGCGTTGAAATGAAACTATCATAGCAGTAATTTTCTTGGACTATCGATAATATTTACGGAATTTCAGCTTTCTGTATCTTCCTCATTCCCGATATAATATTTTGATGGAAAATGTGTCCCCAACAAGCATTTCCTAAAAGGAAATATCAGGATGAGGATGTACTTTTCGAAATATCAAACTGGACAGGTATATTCGTGTCCAAGTTTCAGTTTGTGTCTCTTTGTCCCATTATAGCGAATATATTTGAGATAATCGGTTTTTAAGAAATGAGGCCCCATGGAGATGCATATATAACTAGAAAATTTCCGAAAATCAGTACAACAAGAACCGCAATATAAGTTTCTCAGTTATCTATTTCTTCACTTTGAAGCTTCGTGCAGTGCCCCATGGTCAAATGTCTTAGGTGCAAAATTTATTTGAAAAATGAAGTCATTCAGGATGAAACATCGACTATAAAAGTTACTAACATCAATATCGAGAGAAGCATTTGCGTTCAAAATTCCAGTCTTCAGTATATAGTTTATCAAAATTGTCACATACTTATTTAAAGTACTTCCCTGTCGAAATAAGTACCACGAGCTGACGTAACTCAGGTCTTCCTTAAAATCAATACTCCAATGGGTTCTTGTTTCGCCTAACTTTGTTCTCTTTATTTGCCCCTTTTTGCCTCCAGCCTGGAGGTAAATAGGAAAACCTTAGGATTCCTTAAGGATTACCTTAGGAGATAAATGCCCTGAGGGGATTTACCTCCTGAGTTTGCATTGTTTAGGTCCAATGAACTTTAAAGTCACACGAGTTGTTCCTTCTAAGGCCATTGTGGTAGATATAAACATCCTAAAACGGTATCACATGGAGACCTTCCCATGCCAGATGAAGGAAATTGGGAACAAATTAAGGGGGAAACCAACGAGATTATTCATTTCCCTTTATTTCCCTATCCGATTTCTGATGAAGAAACAGAAATGAGCGTCGAAGAGGAAGGAACTTCCGAAACCGAAGAGGCAGATACTCCCGTAGTAGTAAAGGAGGAAGGTGATGATGCAGAGAGAACACCTCGTCTTCCCATGGCCAATATGAGGCTATCAAGAAAACCATCCCTGAAAAAGTCGTGGGTCCTTAGAAGCAAGGGACCTGTTCCACAGGAAGACTATATTCCGCCCCCCGAAAGGGCTAAAGTTAAAGCGACCAGAAGGGTGAACGTCGCTCCCGACACGCTTTCTGTTGTAAAAGAATCGTTTCCCAAGATGGAATTTCGACTGAAAAAGTGACTATTTCAGGCAATTCTTCCATGATAGAAACACTTCTCCAGCTTGCTGAAGTTTTGTGAAAATGAACAGGATATATTATGTAAATAAGTATATTAGTAATAGACAGACATTTCTTGAACTCAGTAATCAGGATCTTTTCCAGTGTCTATCAGATCATCATAACAAGCTCAGAAGATGATCATGACAAGAGGAACAATGATGTATATGGAACGAGTGCATAAACAGGAGGCATCAGATGGAGGACCTTGACCTGCACTACAATGCAAGGAGCCCGAAGGAGATCTGGTGGCGTAAGCAGAAGCGAAAGGGATCAACTGACACCCCGGAAAGGCAGAAGAACCATCCCGCTTGGAATACCAGCATTCTCCAAGTCTTTTTGAACTCTGGGACATCAAAGGTACCTGGTGGGGTTCCTTTGCTGTGCAGTCGGCTCGAGTGATGTGATATAAGGAGCAACCTCGTTAATGGAACGGGGCCATCTCGACGCTGCTCCCTTGCAACAGGACCCAAGATCCTGGAAAATTCCATGGGGTCAGAGTCTGTTTGATGAACTCTATGCGGGAATGGGATACTCCGGGATCCCTTTTTCCTGCGAAGCAAAACATCTCCAAGCGAAGACCCAACAACTGAGGAGGAGAAGGAGGAGAGAGGGAGACGGATCCTGGAAGGCAGCAGGTGCAGTGTTGGGTGGGCGGAGAGGGAGCGGAGGAAACGGAGGACACTACTTGTATAGGGATCTTACCATAGGTTTTTATCCCTTTGGTGTTCTCTGCACCTTTTCTTGTGAGGTGTATTGTGTTTGTGTGTTGTGAACGGCCTATCGGGATCGTTAATTTGTAAAACCTTATATTATATATCACCACGGGGTTTCCTTTCTGAGCTTGCCGTGCCAAACCCTCGGCTAAAAACAATTCTCGCCACGCAACAAAAGCTTCCTTGCCAGTTGGTTCTTCCCCGTACTGAATGAGAAGGTCATTTTGAACTGCAACGAGAACTTCCCTATCTCTCCCTCTCCCCCCCACCGCGGCACCGACCAATCAATGTTAGGCATGTTAAAATCCCCAAAGAGCAATACCTGCTTCGAGGTCTCGCTCTTCCTACGCGTGAGTGCAAAATAAGCCGCTTCATCCTCGAGAGAAGAGTTAGGGGGCCTACAGCAAATACCTAGCACGATCTTCCTAGTTGCCCCGCCGATCTCGCACCATAAGGGTTCGATTGCTGCATGGTTAGGCAAGGTTGATATCTCTCACTCGAACGCTCAGTTCAGTTTTACCGTATAACATGACTTCTCCCCCTTTCTACCGAGCCTATCCTTCCGCAAGATTACGTACCCTTCGATCTCGTATTCCTTATCCAACATGTGAGAACCACCCCAAGCCTCGATTATTCCGATGACATCGAAATTGTTTTCCAATGTCCTCCCCCTGAGCTCGCCTATTTTATTACGGTATTATGGTATTATTAGGTTGCGATGTCATGTATCGGAATGTATATGGCTTGACTAAATCAATAGGATTTAATACTTTTAGAGGAAATATAAAGCTTCGTTACTTGCAATTTAGATTTTTTGAATTTATTTATTCCAAGGAGAAATATGCCATATGAAGAACATGTAACTCATGCTCCTCTCAGAAAACCGGATAGTCCCTTCTTCAGATTAAAGAAAACTCCATCAATGTGAAAGAGGTAAGGAAGCTTCTCATAAGTATCCGTTTTCAATACGTATTATATGTCTGGAAAGCGTATGAAGTATTGCATATTTGGAGGTACAATGAAAATCACCCCGTCATCAACTTCATTTATATAGTATTGACATCTAATTTTATTAATTATATATTCAGAGAGAAATCGACTTGAACTGCTTTCAGGAATGGAATATATTTCGGGCTGAAGATAGTCTGATAGGAAAAAATCAATGAAGTTCTTAAAAGAACAGCTGCACATTTGCAGATATCTTCAATATATACGTGGTGACGTATGACAACATACAAGTTCATCTATGAGGACACATTATTCGCTTAGAGTCGCATTAAAAGTATTGATAATTATTCCAAGATTCCAAGTACATATTCCACTTCCTGTGAATTCTGCTCATTGTCTTTCTTTATGAAGTCTTCTTCTGAAACATCTCCTGAATCTCTGTGGCACACTTCCAGACTCGATCCATCATAGTCCTGTCTCTTGGTAATGTCGTGCCACTTGTTCTCGAAGCACATCTATAAATAATAAAAAGCGTCCATTAATGAGGTCGAAACATTGAATCTTATGGAGGCATTCCAGCTCAAGTGGTCATGGGGTTGTTGCCCCTCAGACTCTGATGTGCTTAAAAATAAGTGTGGATGTTGCCATTCAAGACTTATGATTACATCAAAATTGTAACACTGGCTCTATGGTTTTCGAGATATGCAACCCCAAACTTAGTTCTTAAGAGGAAAAGTGACATTTGGTCTTTAAGCGCTATCATTGTTCCTATTCCAGCTAGACAAGCGTTTTTGAACCCTAATTAAAGCTGAGGCGATGTAGTAAACATGCATTTCCTAATCCACGCATTAAACTTTGAGTTACGCAATTTCCAAAAATTTTAATGTCGTCAAATTTTGCCCAGCACATTTTGAGCAACGGGATGCATGGTTATACAATGAGCCTTTGGAGCATTGCAGACCAAAACAATAGCAATTCTAGGAACTAAATTTAAACTTCCAATCTGTTTTAAACAACAGAAAATAGACAATGTTGGACTTGTGAAGTCCAATATTGCCTATTTGGACCAATTTAGTCTGTTCGTACTTTCTTTTGAAAAAGAGATCCGCACTTGATAAAGTGTTAAATGAAACCTCTCTTCTAGCGTTTTCTATTGATCTATCACTAATGTTGTTACTTTTACTTTTCACATCTGTGTGAACTTTTTAACTCGCCACATTCCCGAAAGAAATATGACTAAAATTACAGCGATGAGAATCTTCGTCAAACGACCAGGCCTGGGCATACCTCACACTTAATTTAAAACAAGTATCGCTAATTCTATTATGAGCCATTGAGTAGTAAAATATTAATCTTCGACATATTTATGATTTCCAAACACTACAATTCCATTGGTATCTCCAATGCATACAACGAAAAAATTCATACCTCAGGATGAAGTCGTTTTCCTTCAAAGTGTAATATGGTTGTCACATATTTCAAATGTGAAAACAATCTCAAAGCAATAATCTCAAAAAGAGAGGGAACGCTGGTCGAGATATTACTTTGTTTCGATTATTCCATCAGTCTAAGTGTCATTCCATTATAATTAGACGAAGTCTGTTCCAATTGTTTGCGGAAATAGAGCCGGGATTGAAAATTTTCATTCTTTGGGTTCGGTCACATTACATTTAAAAAGCATCATGAGGTCAATAAAGTATACATTGTGCGACGTAACACGCGTTAAATACTGTTTTCTTGTAGATTCAAGTGGTAATGCATACACGATTGAGAAAGAAGTTCTGAAAAATTGAACTTTTGTGTTCTTTCAACGAAGTACTCAAGTTTATAACAAATATAGACAAGAAATATTCAATAAAAGAAGCGATCAAACACTGTACAAACTAAGGAAATCACCGGCAGTAATTTTATCAAGATCTTCTTAAGGTATTAAACGGAACTTATTTATAAGAATAAAGTTAATCAATACGAGAAAGAAAATTGGATGGGACAAGGATCCAACGAGGCAATCATATGACTTTAAATGAATATTCTTCATCTTAGTGTTTCATCTCTCTTTCTCTTGGCCACACTTCCTCACAAAACTAAGGGAACAGAGCTAACCTGACTTGATTAGTTGATTAGTTGATTGTTGGTTGCACTGGAGTCAGTTCCAGATGTGGTAAGGTCACATTGGTGCCTTCCAAATATCCACTGACTGCGACATCTAAGTTTCATGCCGATATCCTCGGTACTTCTGGGAAGAACATTGGTTCCTTCATCAAAATCCAGGATCTGGATTGGATATGGAACTATGACGTCTCATGACCCATTGGCTAAGTTGAAAGTCGTTCTGGGTTCATATACGACTTCAGGACCTTGTGACCTCCTTAATGTACTTTTACGACTTTGGTTTCCTGTGTTTACTCATTACTGTTCCATGGTCGTCCCATCCTTACAGTGACAAAATATCATCATTCTCACTTTAAAATTAATACTTGCATAAAGCATATATTTTTCCTAGATTTCTTTTTAAATTGTCATTAATCATGCCATAAATTAATGTCATAAACATCGAAGCAAATTCCATCAACATACAATATCATGATTTGCAAGGCACTATCATAATTGAAGGTCGTTGTTCACAGGTGGATTAGGACTCCCACCTGTTAATGTCTCCCATCTACCGCGAGAGATGCTATTTTTTTTATAACCTCTCTTATCCTATATGGAAACCTTTTTCTAAAGGTTGCTTCTGCTTGACGAGAGCCTAAAATTGCTAAATAACTATTTCGAATGAGCTTGACCTTCATTACGAGGAAGGAATGACTCAACATTTCCTGACTGCCTTCACATTGTAGGAGGTACCCTTTACGAAACACCTTGCTAGTCGGGTCGGACGGATGTGCTTGCACGCATGTCCCGAAAACAGAGTTATAAAAGACTACGCGAGCGATAAAAGGGGGGTTGGCGGATGTTGTTGAATGCTGTGAGTGAGCGGAGAGAAGGGACTTCGGATCGAGAGTTGATAGTGAGTATTGGACGTCGTCTCATCCCATGTTAATAATCACTCATGTATAGGTCATTTCGTATCCTTCACTCGGTAACTCTTGTTCGTAATAGAACTTCAAATACGGCTTCAATATTCCATTTCTGATTCTCTTCAATATCGTTCTCATCCAATCCTGGTTGCCAGCGGCTAACAGTAATTACTATAATTAATTCATTATATTACTACAAGGAGTCTAAGGAGTCATTCTAACCTCGAACACGCTGGCGTTTTGTTAGTGATAAGGAATAATTTACGATCACTTCGCCGATCACAGCCGCCTACAACATCCTACTTGTGAAGCCACTTTGCTGAGAGGCTGAGCGATGCATACTTTCATGAAGCACTTTCAAAGGAGTTTCTGTCATTCAATGAACCAAGGCAAAGGCAGGAATATGGTTTTTGTAGATCTTAAGAGGAATGACTCGACTGCGCTTCCTTTTCTTTTTGAGTTAATTGAAATGATTAAAACGGTTCCTACCTCACTAGAAAAGCGTCATATCGCGCTTACCAAACATGCATATGATTGAGAAACATTTTTCCCGCAATATTATAATTTCAAAACCTTAGCTCCAAACCTCCTGTTCATTTTCACTGAAATATATGAAGTCCTTCGACTTATAAAAACTGGCATTTGACACGTGACCGCCACATTGCACTTTGAAGGAACACACTCGATTCTGAAGTATAACTCTTCTGACATGTACTTGCTGTTTAAGATGCTGACAGAATTTTGCTCTGAGAAATCCATAAACATGCCGAATGTTAATATTTTACTGCTTAATACAAGCATATAATAGAAATAATAAATCTAAACGTAAAATGAAAGGTGTTACCAAGCCTGATCAGTTAACCAGTATTACCATCACATATCTTCAAAATCGGGTAATTTGGCGAATTCAAAAGTAAAGAAAAACACGGAGATGCGAAAATTACAAGTAACCACAATAGTAATATGTCAATATAAATGGGAAAAGCTTGAAGAGAGGTTTCATTTGACACTAGATCCAAGTTTGGATCTCGTTTTAAACAGGAAGTAGGAACAAATATGGTGAAATTAGTCAATATTGCACTTTTAAATGTTAATTTAAGTTGCGTGAAGCGACAAAGGATGTAAAAATTTACTTTTTTAACGTTGCCGATATTTGCAATGTTCCAAAGGCTCCTTGTTTATCACGCATCCAAGTGTTTAAAATATGCCAACACAAATTGGCAACATTTACAAATTTGGGAATTTTTGTAACTCAATTTTCTAATATTAATCCTTGGTGTAGAATGTGCATGTAATAGTGTAATTTCATATTGTCTCGGTTTTAATTAGTGTCCAAAAACGCTTTTTTTCAGCCAGAATAGGACTAAAGTTGGCGCTTGAACCCCAAAAATCACTTTTCCTCCGGGGGCTAAGTTTGGGGTTACATACCTTGAAACCCGTTTAGAGTCAGAGTGCCAAATTTGTTACATATTTTTTTCATATTTCTTGGATGGACATTCACAAACTTTATGAAGCAAATTGTGTCAAAAGTGCTACGAATGCTCCTTGAATTCGGCTACTTTAGCTGGAATGTCGCGATGATAATGAGATTTAATGTCGTAACATAACACGCGCGAAAGTTTTTATTAGTTGTATCCATATGTATACATTGTATATGTATACATTGTATATGTATATGTTTATTCTGCTTGGTATCATAGACCTATGAACGCGTGAAAATATCATCGTGCAAAAAACTCATGATTTACCCTAAAAATTATGTCAATGGCAGGCACTTTAAACAGATATTCCAATTAGACGGTTGTGAGTGACTAAATCTAATTTCAAGTAGGTTAAATATTAATATTTAGAGTGATGAAAAATATACATTCTACCATTTTCTATGGAAGAAACTTTTTCATAAATGCAAATGAAAATTATATTGATAACGCGAGCGACGTTGGACGGTTATAATGTGTCGAGGTGCATGTCAGGTTTTTTCAGCACTCCTGCCTAAGTCATGCAATGTCCATTTAGAGGTGAATTAAATTATGCTTAGAAGTTGATTACTCCACCTCAAACGAGCTAATGATCTGGACTCGACCGTCTCAGAATTCAATGAAATTTGGCGAACAGTAGGATTATTTTGAGAATAGCCCGCATAGAAAAAACATGTCTGAACTTCAAGCAGAGGAAAAGAAAGAGCTTTACTTTATTCGAGTGGGAGCTTGGTTGTTCGCAACACAAAATGTTTCCCAACCCCCAGATGCTAAATTTCTGACTGCACGGTTACTGTAACTACTCAATTTGAATACAACTTAAAGTTCGGCAGTCTAAGTGATTTTTGTGTATTCACAAGATGGAGTTGGTCGATAGATGGCGCTGTTGTTAACCAGCGGATTCCCAATATTCGCGCTCTGCAAAATTTTAGGCAGGAAAATAAGGTACTTTTTTTACCCTTTAAACATTACATAAGCGTCTCTGCCAAATATTCGTTGCATCTCACAGCTCTTTCCAAAGAATTGGTTTTGGTGGAGGTTGGTGAAGGGTTCCAGCCTTCGCTGCTGCCATCATCAGGCACCGGGTTAGGGTCCCAGTTTGATGTATCGAAGCCTTGCTATTTCTACTCGGTTGAAGCTGAGGTGCCTTAGCGGTCGTTGTAGCCGGGCTGGGTGGATCTGGTTGGGGCCAGATTTTGCTCCTTGCTGGTTGGACCCAGAAGGGAAGTATAGAAATAGCACGGCCGAAATTGGATTGTGTGCGTGCGGACGGATGGAGCCAGAGCAATCCCTTCCGAATTCGTTGTTTAGCCATGATTGCACAAATCACGAGTCCTCGAGAAAGTGCTGCATAGAGGGGGTGAGCTGAATCTTGTTGTTCTTCGAAGTGTTAACTATTCTTTCATTTTTGTTCATTCACTTTTCTAAAGCGAAAACTCGCAAAGTTGTATTGAAAAAGATCCTGTACATTTCCCTTTTTGAGTACTTTGTATGGAGTGTAAACCTTAGATTAGAATAAACGAAATCCTGTGTGAAACCCAGTCTGTTGGAATCCTTGCTTAACGGCTACTGATTCCGTTCGACCTGTATTACCCTTCCCAAGTAGACAATTTCTAATATCCATTTTTTTATTTTAATCATTTTCTTGTTTTGCGACGGTCAAGGTAGTTCCCGAGTAGCTATTAAAGTACAGCAACATACGAGTGGTACTACCGGCCATGCAAGGCGACTGGGAGCGTTACAGTTTATAAATCGTATAATATTTGCTTAAGCATACGAGCCTTACCCTCTCCAATTGAAAATGGGGGAGCGCTTATTTCGAATGACCCTAAATTTAATTGCAAACTGAACATTGGTACACGAGCAGTTTTTCTGGTGGGAATTCAGAAAAAGTGATGTGAAACAAACCCATGATCTTCGGGGGTGGCAGAGGGAAGGGTTAAATGAGCGTGACCTTAAAAACGGTTATTTCTGTCATGTTTTAAAAAGCATGTATGACGGAACATTCTCAAGGGGGTCATTGGGAGCTAAGGAAACCAAATATTTCCCTTTACGTTACAAATAGCTTATTGGTAGTGACATCGCGTCACTGAATTATAAAAAAAATGGTAAGAGCAAAAAATTATATTGCACGTATTAACAGCACAACACCTATCATTCATATATTTCGGTGTTTCATTGATAATGGCACATCTGCCTGACATCAGGCAAATCGAATGCGTCTTTGCTTTTCTTCCAGAGTACATGAATGTGTTCTCGTCAAAATTTCGTTCTGTCCTTTTCCGCGCGTTCAAAAATGCAGGGTGATCCACAAACACTGAGGAAGGGTTGGAGGATCCTCTCGAGGTCCCGTCAACCAAGATGTGGGTTAGTCGTTATTTGGCTACCTTGTAGCAGTATCAAATGTTTTCTGATAGCTACCTCCAACTTCACATTAGATCAGTATCAAACACATTCCTTATTTTAATTATTAGCTCATTACTCGTAGTATTCATTTTACTCCAAGGAACAGGAAAGTCTTTCTGGGTCAGAAATAGTGTGAAGTATTGCAAGAGCCTAAACAGCAGCAGTCAATTAGGATCAGATTTATTAGGTAAGATGCCTTGGACGTGTAGATGCGTTCCCTGCGAGAATTGTGTTGGTGGGACTAGTGAATGAAAGTATGCAACCTAGGCATGTTTAAAGCTTGGAAGAGCGACTACGGGAGCTATTGGGGCGGCTCATTAGCGCCGAGGAGGTGGTAAGAGGGATTAGGAGGGAGGTTGAGGAGATTCAGAGGGATCATTTATTAGCTAGGGTGGAGGAGGCACTCTCGGGGTTCCCCAACATTCCGGAATTAACAGCGAGGGTGGCCTTTTTGTGCTTTGAGAACACGTCGAGTGCCGACATTTTGGCTTTTCTCCAAGGAAAAGCGCTCATCCGGAACTCTCAGCACGGCTATAGAAGGCGTCGTAATTGTCTCAACAACTTCCTCAAATTCTACGATCGGGCGAAGGAAAAGAGGGATAAGGGGAATCCCGTGGACATCGTTTATTTACATTTCGCGAAAGTTTCGATAACGTTCCTCACAGGAGGCTACGGGTCAAATTGGACGCGCTCGGGATCCAGGGTAGGACAAACGAGTGGATCATTAACTGGTTGACGGTAAGAGAGTAACGAGTAATGGTAAATGGGGAAGTGTCAACGGAGATCGGTGTCGCAAGCGGAGTCCCTCAGGGTCGGTCCAAGGACCACTTCTGTTTCTGGTCTACATAAACGATTTGGATCTAGGCGTAGAGTCATAAATAAATTTGCCAACAGCACCAACATAGGTTTTTCTATAAGGAGGTGGCTGTTATGGGTAGAGCCGAGCGGGATTTGAGTCTTTTGGATGAGTGGAGCAAGAAGTGGGCTTTATAGTGATCTAATAAGATAAGAAGTGGTTTAATAAATATAAATGTAAAGTTCTCTATGTCGGTGGGAAGAATGGTTGGTCTCCCGACACGTTCGGCTAGAATAAATTGGGGAAGGAAACGAAGAGAAAGATTTGGGAGTTTCTATTGACGAAGACCTCAAGTTTTCCACGCACGCGCTGGCGACGGTGGTCAAATGTAACAAGATGGTAGGTTTCATTCGTCGTTCGGTTGCAAGTAGGACTTCGCGCGTTATTTTTTCCTTGTATGCAGCGCTAATAAGACCACAGTTGGAATATTACCTCCAGTTTTGGAGACCTATAAATAAGGTTGAATTGTTGGCGCTCGAGGGGTACAGAGGAGGGTCACGAGAATGATAAAGGAGGTCAAGGGGCTTTCGTACGAGACGCATTTAGAAGTGGTGGGACTGTACGAGATAGGTCGAGAGGCGATCTCATCCAGGCTTTCAAGATAATTGAAGGAATAGATCATGTCGAGTGTGGTATGTTCTTATAGTTCGTCGGCAGCAAGAGAGCGAGAGGTAACCAACTAAAGTTGCATTAACCGCAGGTGCGGCTCAGGTTGGGACAGGACTTCTTTACTCGTAGTGTGACTAACTTTTGGAATGCGTTAGACGACGACGTAGTGGCTGCCCCTTCCGGTGCTTATTTGAAAGAAGAAAATAAATGCTATTATGAACAAGCAAGGAAGGGGGCAATATTGACTGAAGGGACTTGGTAGTGTGCAACTAAGATATGCTAAAAAAAGTTGCTTTAAGAGTATTAGGCCTACCCTAGGCACGCTCGACCTTGACACGTGGTATCTAAGTGGGTGTTATCGCTTGTTAATACCACTAAACCACCTTGAACATTGAACCTGAAACCATTTCATATCATCATAAAATACTGTCTGATATTCATCAAAGTCTATTGTAAAGCGCAACTTGAAAAGTTTCAATAACACTGTCATTTTCTTTTTAGATTGTTCGTGCGGATACCTGAAGAAAAGGAGCATCCAAAGTTGAAGAATATCAGTAAAATGACTTCCCTATTCTTGTTGTCGCAAGATAGTTACAGCGAAATACCTGGAGGGAATCCACAAACTTACAAGTGCACAAAATTGTCAGGAGGGTACATAATAATGAGTCTAAAAGTTGTCCAACAGGCATTTCTGGCCAGCGACTGCCTGTGCGTGCTGCACCAGGCATTCTTTCAGCTTTCTTTAGGTTGATTTTGATACCGTAAATGTTTGGCAGGGTATGCAGTGTCGCTCGCAGGTCAGAATTGCCTTACTCTAGATTTTTTAAATTTGCTCCATAATGAAACTTCATGGTGCACTGCATTGTTGGTGGATTTTTTCCATGGGGTTTTCTCCGAAATGTCTTGCAACAACAAGAATAGGGGCATTAGTCTACGGACATTCTGATACCTTGAGTATTATTTTATCTTCGTCTATTTGCACGATTTCAACCAATTAGAAAATAAAAAGACAGCGCTAATACAACTTTTTGGGTTGCACTTTTTAATAGACAGTCTCAGAAGTATCAAAAGAAAAATAAGAATTTTATAGGTATTTGAAATGGTCTAAGTTTTTCTGCGCTACCCTGTTTATGCACAATGTAGAGACCTCGAGCGATTCCCTAGCTGACATTTTCTCATCCACCTGTTAATCGGATGAGTAAGTCATGAAAATCTTAATATTGGACAAATATGTTCCCCTGTTTATTAGCGATTATGCTCAATTCACCAACATGTGTAGTTTCTATATTACCTCTATTCCCTGGAGATGCAGGTGTATAATCATTCCGATCACCAAGTTCAGCAAGAAGACTGCCAAGTTCGTGTTCTTTCAACATGTGTTCGAGCTCGCTTTTCATCTTTTTCATCTTCTCATATATTTTCCCACTCTAAGAGAAGAAAATTAGACGAGCATTAGTGACTGAACATATTTTTAAATAATGCAGGGTCCTTGAATGTGATGAATGCAGCATACCACTTCTTCGACATCGAGCTTGTTTTTAATGTCGAAGCATTTCTTCAAGATTACTTTCAATTTCGGATTTTTTTCATTGATATGTCTCTCCACTTGTGAGATGAGGTTCACTAGGGACTCCCTAGCTCGTACAGTCGCATTTGTATTTGGAACCCCTATCGCACACATAACCAAATACTCATGCAATTTATCCTTGACAGAAAAAAACAATGTGTGACAATGTGAGTTCATTGCACTTCCCATAGACACAAGAAATTCCAAAGATCCAAAACCTTTTGAATTTCTCCTTGCACTTCGAACTATTCATATA
The DNA here is from genome assembly GCA_905338385.1 of Darwinula stevensoni. Lineage (NCBI taxonomy): Eukaryota > Metazoa > Arthropoda > Ostracoda > Podocopida > Darwinulidae > Darwinula > Darwinula stevensoni. The sequence goes on from CAJPEV010001559.1 coordinate 26,803, forward strand.
AAGGCAAACGCACCTTTTAGCCACATAGAACGATAATAGAACCCCTATGAGTGAAGAATTATGACACTTCTGCTTGACAAAAAATCTCCACAACATGAGTCATTCTTCTCCAGAATCTAGTGTATGCATATGCTTTCGCTATTATTTCTAAATTCCTTTCGGCTTAGATAAGAAAATTTTCAATTCTATGCAAAATCATTTTTCTATTCAGTATAAAATTTAACTCAAGTCTCCAACAACAGAGGCGGTTTTTGAAATACATCTATACTCAGGAGATCCAGGAGTACAAACAGACCCAGCACCTTTTGTACCATTGTCGGATGGGAAGCTATTTGGAATATGGTGTTCTTTCAATAGCTTCCTCAAATCCTTCGTCCAACCTGTATATACCTCTAGTCTCCAGCTCTGGAAGAAGAAACATAGACAAGTTCCAGTGACGACACATGTTCATGGATGAATGCTGCTTACCTGCAGTTTCGCATGAAGCTCTTTGCATTTCTCCAGTATTTTCTGATGCTTCAAAGAATTAACCCGATCCATTTTGATCGTGGTCTCCACGAATGAGACCATGGACTCGAAGGACCTCTTAGCTTCTTCACTCACACTTACCTTTTGAACCCCTATTACATATACAGCCAAAAATACATATAATTTGTGCATAACGAAGAATATATAATCCAATTTATAGCAAAACACTTAAATTATCTAGGGATGGCTGCACCCATTAACCTACACTGTACCTCATGCTCATCAATAAACATATAGAAATATTCTCTGAAGTAGGGTTCTCATAGGATACAATGTAGGTCATTTCTACCTAATGAAATAGTATAATGAAACCTGTGCCGATCGATAAAGCATCTCGAGCTGTGCATTCGTGTCAATGGGCAAACCAAGGTCTGCAGAGGGCGAAGAAATCTGTTAGGTTAGGCTAATTCCAAGGCTTTCACCAACTTCTTGGTTAAAAGTCCGACTTTTCTAAAATCATGAGACCTGTGAATCCCAAAAGGTTTTCCTTTTACGTTATATGTTTCCCATTGAGTTTTTGAGCGATATTTACCGTGTGGAGTATGATTGAAAAGCATTATGAAATTTATTGTTACTGTATTAATTAAAACTCATACAGTTAATTAATATTTAAAAAACCTGTTTGATTTGGTGAAAAAATGAGTGTAATGACGTCCTTTGCGGGAAAATATTCGGGCCAATTTTCAATATACCAATTTAACTTAGGCGTAAACGTGTTATTGTAAGATGATGTTAATACATTACACTCCCTATTGACACGACAAATTAACACTATGATCAAAATTCAACTTTAAAAGTAATCATTGTTTATTAGCCATTAATATAAATGGAAGCAAGCATTTCGCCAACAGAGCTTCAATCACAGAACTCATATGAGAGGAGGAATATAACAAATATTTTCGGCAATAAGCAGCTCAAGGACATACAGTAGCTAGTCTCTTCCAGAGAAAAAATTTTTTTACATCAAATTTCCTTTTAAATTCCATCCTGCTCACACAGAAAAATAAACGGAATGCACTGATATTAAGTGATTCTTTAGCCAACATTTTGCCATGCTCCTGGTAATCCAGATTCAAGATTATTCAATTTGTGTGATTCAGCAAAATCTTAATAATATACAGTATATATTTATCGCTGTTTATTATGGGATTATATATTCAACTCCCTAGGAACTTCAGCGATTCCTATAGTATCTCAAATACGGGGAGAACCAGGAGTATAAACAGCACCATCACCCGTTCGATCTTCGTGGGTTTGGGTATTGGAATGTAGGGGTTGCTGAAGTTTGCCACTCTGGCATGAGACTTGCTTCTCGTATTTCCGCTAAGAAAATAAAAAAAATCAAAGAATGATGTATATAATTATTGCGAAAAATATAAGCAATTTACGATGGATTATGAATGACGATACCAAATTTCCAGTGGGAGGCTCCACATTTTTCTTCTCCCCGTCACTCATGGAAGATTCCGAAATCCCAATGGAATTTCCTGAGTTTGTGTGAGTGTTTACATATTTGTCCTCCACAACCCGTTTCCCTGTTTTCGAGACAATCAGACATTCAGCACATTCATTCACTTCAATTATATTGTTAACTTCTGATGTCCTTTAATAATGTGCCTCAAAGTGGAAATATCTTACCGTTATCTTCCTTGCTTTTCATTCTGATAATTGGACACAAAAGAGTCTCCAATTCATTTTGCTTGCCCTCGAAATTCTGCCCTTCCAGCTAAATATATGAAAGGAAGTGCAGGTATCATCAACATAGCTTCTATCAGTGGTGAATTCATCAGAGAAAGATGAGGCCAAACCTTATTGTTATCGAGCCAGGTGAAGGCCTCTTGAAAGATTTTGTCTGTCATTTTCTTCACTTGAAGTCTGTAGGATTCAAGGGTTTCTAATGCACCTGGAAGTGCCGCTTCTATGACCGTTCTATTAAATCCCTCCTCTTTTTCCTTTGTTTCTCCTTGATCTTCCTTCGTTAGACCATCTGCCAAGATGTGTTTCTTCAAATAACGTTTTACTAAATCATTTCCAATTAGTATGCACAACTTTAGGGAACATGGAGTACAACCATTTCACAGATTTATTTGATAATGGCTACATGTAGAAATCTTATTGTAAATGGGCAAATAAGTGGACCTCATATGGCATTACGCTGTTGCATAGGTGCTTCTTATTATGGGAGTCTAGCATGCAATTATGCATTTATTAAATAGTAATTAAGGCGTCATGTTGTTTTTCATATATGTGGAAATCCTTGGAGTTACTTCATTTCCCCAAGGCGAGAAGCAATGGTGTCCGTTTTGATGGTTGTTGTGCATTTGTAAACAAAATTTTCCCAACCCAAATGGTTGAGTAAATTCTATGCTTTCCAACTGGAATTCGTAACACTGAGCCGCTCCATTAGTCTTTCCACTTCCTGTGCCTTCATCAGTCATTCCCTTTGGTAAGATGAAAAAGTGAGAGATCTTGCGATTGGTTAAGTCCGTTTTTTTCATTTCGTCTCTGCAGTATCCATAGCAACTGCGAAATGACCCGCTGTGTGCATGCACCTTTCCATTTGGGTAAGGGCGCCCGTCCTCCGATGAAACCCCCCTCATCAGGTGGTGCTAAGTTGTTCCCTCCATGATGAGAAGCCAAAATTTACGGGAGATCGACAGGCCATGCATTCTAAGGTGTATACTGGCTGGTATGCAAAAACGTATAATAATGATCAAATATATATTTTTGGGAGTATAAATTGATAAGTTTGACAGCTTCGATAGGTTGGCCATATGCAGAAACATTTTTTACTTGCAAAGATAGGGTATCATGATGGGAAAAAATATCGGTTCAATCTATTCTGATCCAGGGATTGTTTATTCTACTTATAACGAGCTTCCAGGGTGGATTGGAGTGGATTTTGCTACCCCTGTGTATTATGTAAACCGTCGCAACTTGCGTCGAATGCAGTTACTCTGGGACAAATTAAATCTCGTAGAGTTCTTTGGATCAAGCCATAGCAATTGGAATTCAATCACTAGTCTGGTAAACAGGGTCAGATTAATACCATTAAATCATCACATAACACTCTGTTCAGTCATGTGAGCAGGTACACATATCATTGTTCCAAGGTGCAAGACGATGGATAGGAAACTGTCATCAAGAAAATTCACGAATACTTATCATGATCAATGTTTTTTTCACTTGAATTCGACTCTCATCCTATGCACCTGTGTCTGAGTCATGTGAAAAATTGTATAACCACTGAACTACAGCATATGCAACTCCAGGAACCGAAGAAGCATCGACGGGATTACCTTATGCCAATGGATGAATGAATCCACCAACGTGATAATCAGCTATTTGTCCTGCCGTGTGAAGTTCTCACGCTTTTACTGAATCGCAATGTTGGAGGGGCCAGCGGTATGCATTACTAACACTGTTCAAAATTCATTAGCACGAAGGCGTCCGATCCAAATGAACCGCAATCATGGAAAGGTCTGACTTGCAAAACTGAATTGCGCATGGGCAGTGGGACAATGGGTGAGGATCACAGGAGAACAGGGTTGTGAGATTGCTGGAGAGTAGTGGGAAGGTGGGGTTTGCTAACCCCAACATAATCTTCGATTCATCAACCGGCATGGAAGGATCAATTCAGCTCAGGGCTACTTAACCCTGCGGAGAAGTTAGCCCGGGGCTAACTTAGCCCTCCATTAATCAACCAACCATAGGGGAGCCATGCACCTCGCTGTCCAGCTTTCCTAGTCCCTGCACTTGGGACAAGACGTGGAAGCTCCATTGTTGAGAGGCTCAGTAAGGGGATTCATGCTGACATCCAACAACAGGCCAAGTTGTGCATGCGTCGATTCGACTGAATGCAGCATGCCCGGCACGTGACGCATGTTCAGGCATGATACTGAATGAGTCTATTTCGCTCTATTTCAGGGATGTGCAACCCACGGCCCACAGGCTGCACGTGACTCGTGGACCTTATTCTTGTGGCCCAGTGATGCATAATGACATAGGTGATAAAATAAGTTTATTTGCGGCCCAAGGCCCATCAGAACTTCGTTCATCCCTTAGTAACTTAACTAGAGATAGACTTAGTCCTTTCGCTTTCTTCCTTTAATTATTCCTCAAGCGGGGGCGCTACATTCGTCTCGCGTAAGAAGGTTCTCAATGCCAAAGGCTAATTTCGGGCACTGGAATTTCCTATGGGTGGGGCAGGGGTAAGGATCGTCGGTCAGTCAGCGCGACCTTATGCCTTTTTTATGCCTTGAGGGCAAAAGAGGGGAGTATTTTCTTTTGCATTATATGGCCTGCATGAAGAGTCAAGCATTTCCATGTGGCCCACTGCCGATAAAGGTTGGACACCTCTGATCTAATAGATGCTATGATCGAGGCTCACATGCTATCGACTTTAATCCTCACCATCCCCTCAACTATGGCAACTGCTGAAAGAACATTCTCAGTACTCAAGCGGATCCTACTTAAGGAATAGAACTGAGCAAACGCGACTATCCGGACTCTCCATTATAAGCATTGAAAGAAGCAGCTCAACAAACTTAAAAGTTGTGACACCTATGATCACGTGATGGAAGAGTTTGTTAAGAATGAACGTCGACTAGACTTTGCCTACAAATGAAGTAAGTCTTGTTTTTTCATTTTGGCTTCATTTTTTTTTCACCATTGAGAAACATCTGCATGACCTGTGTCTTAGAGCACTGCACGCCATTGAAAGGGCTAAACCAAACATGGGTATCAGGTTAAGTAGCCTCATGGTAAACTGATCCTCCTGTGTCGCTTGATGAATCGAAGATCATGTCGGGTTAGCAAACCCCAGCTTCTTACTTCTCTCCAGCAATCTGATAACCCTGTTCTCCAGGGATCCTCATCCACTGTCCCACTGTGCATTCCCAATCCAGTTTTGCAAGCCAGATTTGCACTTCTCCTTGGTTGCTATCCATTTGGATTGGATGCCTTCGTGCTATTGAATTTTAAATGGTGGTACATTAAAGTATACCGCTAACTCATCTAAAATTACGATTCAGTCAAAACATGAGAACTTCATATGGTAGGACAAACAGATGCTTCTCACGTAGATGGATTCGTTCGTCCATTGCCGTAAGGCAGTCCCGTCGATGCTTCTTGGGTTCCTGGAGTTGCACATGCGCTAGAACAGTGGTTTTCTCTTGAATTAGGCAAATTTTCCATTGACTCAGACACATGCCCATAGGACGATCCTCATGCAGGTGTGTCGAATTCAAGTGAAAAACTCAAATTGAGCACAGTCTGCTCGGACAAGCGAAATCACTAAAAATTCTTCATTTTCGTAGAGTAAAAGGATTGAAACGATTCCTGATGTTCGGGATTTCGCACTTGCAAGTTTTTTGTAATCTCAGTTCAAAAAGATCTTCAAAAGATGCCATGACAGTGGCCTGTATGCAAGAACTCATCACTTGATAGCCAATAACATGGTAACTATCATGGTAGGTATCAGGCGATAGGTCTTTAATTTGTTAAGTTCTGTATGTAATAACAATTTATAGGTATCGGTCGTGAGGCCTATTTTCCTAGGCATCTTCATACCTATTACGATTGGTATAAAATGCGTATCATGAGAGGTATTCGTGAACTTTCCTGATGACAACCTCCTATCCATCGTCTTGCTCCTAGGAACAATGGCATGTGTATCTGCTCACATGATAGACCAGAGTGTTGCTTGATGACTCAAAAATATTAATCTGACCATGTTTCCCAGACCAGTGCTTGAATTCCGATTGCCGTAGCTTGATGCAAAAACTATACTGGATTTAATTCATCCCAGAGTCACTGCGCTCGACATAAGTCGCGACGGTTCATATAATTATAGTATGTATCCGAAATCCTTGTGCAGTGGCATTTCCAGCTCGCCGGAGGACCACCATAAAAGGGATTAGCACTTGTCAACGGAGTTGATAGAAGACTCCAAAAATGAAATTTCAAAGAAAAAGGGATGAGGACAGGCCATTAAGCTCGGGCATTTATAAACAAAAATTCCCCTTTATCAACATTATTGCTCTCATTTGTCATCGTCCGCAGTGACACTCATCTAATAAACCTCATTACCATTTGACTCTTTAAGAGTCTACCAGCGTGCACAAGGATTCAGGATATCGACTATATTTGGGTTAGCAAAATTCACTGCAATCCACCCTGGTCGCTTGTTAGAAACAGAATAAACAAGCCATGTATCATATCAGGTTGGAGTTATCTATATTTTTATACCTGGAATGATACACGATCATTATAGGTATAAAATGTGCATGCATATGGCCAACCTATCAAGCTCATTATTTGATACCAAAATTTATATTTTATCAGTTATATACATTATTGCATACCAGTTAGCATAAAGCCTAGCATGAATATAGCATGGCGTGTTGTCCTCCCGTAAATTTAGCTTTCTCATCATGGACGGAACAAGATAGCACTGCCCTAGGAGGGGGATAATGTTGCCCCTGATTTATTCCTTAGTTTAGCTTATCCGTCCTTTAGCCCGCGATTCATCAATCAACGGATCGTATAGTCCTGAATTTAACACCGTGCTTTTCCGACCCGGAGTTAACTCATCAACCAACCCCTAGTGATGTATCCAGATGTCACAGAAAGCTGAAAAGTACACAAGTAGCCCTTCCCTTGCTAATCCGGGAAAACTCCCTTTGGGTCTATCTCCTGGAGACGCAAATTTTAAGGGACCTCGTCTCAATTATATTTCTAATCGAAGAACAGACAAACGTAAAAATGTTAACTTTATGAATATAATATCCCTTGATGAACCAATCACACGAAGACTGCACTTCATAGAGGAAGTGAATCACCCTAATGTCAATTTGTGTATGGTGGGAGAGGGAGGAATATGTTTAAATGCAAAACGATGTTAGCATATTTATTCCTTATCGACTGTGCTAGCTCTGATGCTAGGATTACATGAGGACGCAATAAATGAAATCCTCTTACCATCAGCTTCCTTGTCAATCATTGCAATAATGGGCCGCCATAGTTTTTCAAATTCCTTTTGATTGGACACCAAATTCTTGCCTTCCAGCTACAGGTATGAAAGAATGTGCACGTATCAACAATAGTCAATCATGCATGAATTTATCAGATAGAAATATGAGGCCAAATCTTGCGGACATTAAGACACCTGGAGGCTTGGTCCATGATATTATTTGTTACTTCCTTGCCGTGCAGTAAAAATGACTCAAGATTATTAATTGCCGCCAGACGTAGCTTCTCTTTGTCATCGTCTCTATGGTATTTTCCCTCATTTTTCTGCATTTCCAATAGCTGGTCCTCCCTTAGACCATCTGCAATAGACAGGTTAATGTTATGTTCTATTAAATCATTTGGTCCTAGAGTGTACATCTTTTTTTTGGGCCATTCCACTCCAATTCGACCAGAGAATGAGCTCGATCATCTCCGATTTGACGAAAATCAGTAAACACGTAGAGGAATCGATTTAAAGAAACTAATTTCAACCAAACGTGTTATCTCTCCCACAGATCTCAAGATATACGAATTTGAATATGACCTGTTTTTGCCTCCTGGAGCATATGTAGACAGGAATTGTGAAACTCTTTCTGCAATAACTTTTATTCTGCTGAAGATAATAGCTTAATTGTGGCGTCATTTTAGCGTTGAAATTGCTGTCTTCATTTTGATTCTATAAATCATTCTCCAAACTAAATGAGATCCAATCGAGGTTAGGGTAAGTGCTTATGCTGTTTTCAATTGGGACTTCCTATAAATGCCTTCCACATTCTAAAAACCTAGAAAAACATTATTTTGGAAGTAAACTATGAACTTCAGCTTGGAATTGGAAAATTTAGCAACAGTACTTGCGTATGTCATACAAGTTAATGATGCTTAGATACACTTATATTTTAGGAAATGCAATTCACTTGTATTTATATTTATTTTTCCTTGGTAGTCTGCAGTTCCCTCCCCACAAAACTGCTAAAAGTATGCGTGCTGTTGAAAAAACGCATGCAAAATAACGTACCTTAATCCAAACTTACATTTTCAAATCCTTCAGATTTGAGTAAAAGTCATATTTTATTACTCTGCAAAAGACACCCTTTCAAATGATATCTGATTTATTGAATTCTGTTTAAGGGCCAAAATAACATTATATTGGGCATAGTCCCTTGAAGCTCCACCTCCACGGGGTTGTGGAATACGCTGAATCTCGTTTTTGGAGGATGTAAATTTCATTTCTTCTTTTCCTCCCTGGGTAGGCACTCCTGGGTGGTTCTCAGGAGACTAACCATGAGAAAGATATTGACTCGCAGATGACGAAAAGTGTTTTTTTTTGCTGTTTGCGGTGCTCCATTTCGCCATTAAAATAAATGTTAGCTGTCGTTCAATTAGACGTAGATTGCTTGCTCTGCTACCGTCCCCCAGTGTTGCCGGCTACTGTACCGAAATTATGCCAAATTCAAGACTGTTTTGACTTTCATATTGGCGTCTGGATCTTCCTTTTTTCAATGTACGGGGTGACTCAAAAGTCCTTGGACACTTATTGAAAAAACCGTTGGACAAGTGATAGCCAGGTGATTATTTGAGTGAAGCAACATCTACTACAGATCTATTTGCCTTCCAGGTTTCAGGTCGAAAGCTCTTGATATGGTTCCCAAACATCAAAGAGAAGCAGTGATATTTCAAAACCAGATTGGTCTTCCAGCAAGCAGGATCTCACTCAAAGCTCACCAAAACCCCTCGATCTACTATCTACAACATTATTCGGCGATACAATGAGCTTGGATCAGCAGCAGATCGCCAAATAAGTGGATGTCCTTCCGTGTTCCAGGATAAGAAGCTCCAGAAACGAGTCAGACAAATGCTATACCGAAATCCAGAGCATTCTGGAAGAAAGCTTGCGCAAACCTTGAGAGTGGACTAAGAGGCCATGCGAAGATACGTCAGGGGAAAGCTCTGCATGAAGCCTTTTAAAAAACAAAAGGTGCTGCTGCTTACAGAGATCAACAAGAACAAACAAGTTCAAAGGTCTCACCAGTTGCTCAAACGGTTTAACCAGTCCTCACTCCAAAGGATTGTCATTTCTGACAAAAAAAAATGTTCACTGTAAACAAGCTTACAACCCCCTAAACAATCGCCTCTAGGGTAAAAAGCTTTCCTCTTTCAAGTCTCACCAGCGATATGTCCATCGAGTTCAAAAACCAGGTAGTGTGATGGTGTGAGGTGATGTTTGTGCTTCTGGCAAAACTCCCCTGCATTTTGTGCACCCTCAGGCAAAGATCAATGCCAGGTACTATCAAGAGTGTGTTGAAGAAGGTGTTACTCCCCTGAAATCAGGAACATTTCGAATCCCAGCCTTGGACATTCCAGCAGGACTCAGCACCAGCGCACAAGGCAAAATCCACCATCGACTTCTCCAGAACTCACTTTCCAGACTTGATTTCCCCCAGAAGAATAGCCTGCTAGTAGTCCTGATTTGAATCCATTACATTACAGTGTGTGGTCTTACTTGCAGGCCAAGGTCTGCTGCACGCCACACAAGAGTATCAATAGCTTGAAGCTTGATCTGCTGATGGAATGAAATGAATTGTCGATTTATCAGTTGTGAAGAACCGTTAATGATTTCCCAAATCGTCTGAAGCAGGCTATAGCCTCAAATGGTGATATTTTAGAAACTTAAAAACATGGTTGGTTTAGTTTTTTGCCATCTTTGCACTGGTCAAATCAGAAATTAAATTTGTCTTCATTAGAGAATGATACACTTGATTAAAGGTGTCTAAGGACTTTTGAGTCACTGTATGAGACATATTTGTATTGAGTTCACGAGATGAGTAGAGAATGAAGCTGAGGTTAACAGTTATTGATCGATATGGTGGGATATGCATATATCTTATTCGGACAACTCTGAATTAGCAAGATATCGCGTACCAAAGTTTCGTATTTTTTGAGGGAATTTTCTCCTCGGACCTATTCGAGATGGTTCGAGGGACTCCAGATAGGACTAAGGTTCCACGTCCCACTGAAATGGTTCATGAAACGCGAAACAGGCCTCAAAACGGTCAAACATTACACGTCAACTCTGAAGAGGTTCATGAATGTATGAATAGGCCTGCGATTGGCCTAACGTCACACGTCATCAACCAGATGTCTCGCAGACCACGATTCACCCTAATAGGCCCAATTGGCACCAAAAATTAAGTTTATTTTGAAAAAAAAATGTAGGCCTTGTCGTGACCTGAAGTCAGTGTGTTGGTTAGGCCTAGGCTATCGGTAGTGCGTCCCATAGAGAGGCGGGGGGGAGGGGAGGTAGAAGAAAGGAAAGCCATTGAATATTTGTTTTCACATTACTTCATCATTCCTATTTTCCTTACTAATAATACGGAAGTGTCTTTCTGGGACGGTCTTGATGGTGCATGCCCATCATGTAGTGCTTTCCATAGGAATTTGTTATTTTTATTATTATTGTCGCTACTTAACATGAATACCTGAATGTAGTGAATGCATATGGCACGTATCGAAGTAATACAAGGAGTGTCCCAAAAGTATCCGAACTTTTTCTATACAGACAGTATTAGTGGAGCCATTTGTTGAAAGAAGGTGGCGTTCTATTGGTTGAACCTTCATGTATTACTCTGTTGAGTTTGGTTGGGCTAAGACGAATGAGTCATTACCTAGGGCGCCAAAAGTAACAGTACCCTTACGGCACTCGTCGAGAAATCACCATGGAGCAGAGAGTTAAGACCAAATTCTGTGTAAAATTGGGGAACACATTTACGGAGACGCTCGAGATGTAGCAGAAGGCTTATGGGGAACAAGCACTATCACGTATAACAGTTTACGAGTGGTATGCAACGTTTCGGAATGGTTGAGAATCGTTGGAAGACGATGAACGCAGCGGGCGCCCTTTGACCAGTCGAACGGACGAAGCAGTGGAAAAAGTGCGTGATTTGATCAAAAGCGACCATTGCGTGTCCATGAGAATCATTGAGGATATCATAGGTATCAGTAAATCACAAGTTTACCGCATTTTGACCGAAGATTTGTAGTAGCGAAAAGTCTGTGCGCGATTTGTTCCGCACTCATTGGACGACGATCAAAAACAAGCCAGAGTGCCGCATGCCCAATGCATCATTTCAAACGCCGATAATAACCCAAACTTTTTAAAAACCATTGTTACTGGCGATGAAACATGGTGTTTTCAATATGAGCCACTCACGAAGCGCCACAGGTCAGTTTGGAAGACTTAAGAAGAACCAACACCAAAAAAAAGTGCGCATGCAGAAGTCGAAAGTGAAAACAATGCCAATCACTTTCTTTGATTCGGCTGGGATTATCCACAAGGAGTTAGTTACAGAAGGCCAGACGGTAAATGGCGAATACTACCTCGCCGTTATGAAGCGTTTGCTGGCAAGAATTGCTCGTGTCCGTTCTCAATACGAAGCACCAAGCAGCTGGTCTCTCCTCCACGACAATGCTCCTTCTCACAGGTCCGTCATCGTGCGGAACTTTTTGTCCCCAAAAGGAGTCGTAGTGATTGACCGCCCGCGCTATTCGCCTGATTTGGCACCCTGTGATTATTTCCTTTCCCCCAAACTAAAAATGAAGCTGGAAGGAAAGCGTTTCGACACGATTTTGGACATCCAAAAGGCATCGACCAAGGTTATTTCCGCCATCTCGGAGGATGACTGCCAGAGGTGTTTCCAAAAATTGTATGATCGCTGCAAAGCCGGCATTCTTTGGAAGGGACGTATTTTGAATACTCAATAAAACAAATGATAAATATCACATGGGAAATTGACTTGTAACTGAATTTCGGATACTTTTGGGACAGACCTTTTTTTAGGTTATCCAAAGAAAGAACAGACTAATGTGAGACAACTTCACCCCATCAGCATTGCTCACGTATTACTTAAAACAACGCTTTAATATGGCATTAATCCTTTAACATTGATTCAATGTTGAAAAGATCAGTATTGAGAGAACGTTGTCCAGTCAACGTTACATCAACAGATGTCATGCGAGACATCTGGTGAGGAAAGCGAATGAACAAGATTTCTTGACTGCGAAACGTTATTGCGACTTCTTGCCCAATGTGGTTGGTTACCTTATATATGCATTCAGTACAGGTCTCTAGTACTTGATATTTTCTCCACAAACGACGTCGGGGAAGGTATTCGACCAATGTGGCAGCCCAACCAATCAGGACCCAGGATAATTCTGCCCGGGTGATATAGACAATAAAGTTTGCGAGGTTATTTTAATCCATGAGACCGCAACCCCCTGTCTTCGAGGATGAGTCCAAATCACGATCACCGCTGAAGAGTACGTGGAGTGAGGGTAACCTCTTATTACATCACAGTAATCACGCCCATGGCCTGCTTCCAGGGGGCACAGGCCTCTTTCTCGTATTGGTAGTAAGTTCGCATTGTCCTTTGATGGAGGATCTTAAAATAGGGGATTCGGAGGATGGAGATCCTGTCCAGATAATATTCAAATACTATTTCAGTCATGAAACGGCGCATGCGCACGAATTAATGAGATTATTGAGACCAATGTTGCAGAGGCTTAGGTCAGGGCAGCCAAAAAAGCCCTTTCGTACGGTACTTGCTTTAAAGGATTTTCATCAAATTGACCTTGATTTCAGAGGTTTAGGTAGAAAATGTTTTTCTACAAAAACAGGAAACAAAACTTTGTCCAATGTTTGGCAAAATTAGGGCATTTCATTTAAATGTGTACATCTTTGAACGCACATATCTCTGAGAGGACGCAACCAATCTTAATGAAAATTGGCCACAATATAAAACAACTTTTGCAAAGATATTCAAGTTTTTTAATCGCCCAGCCCTCTATCAGGTTGAAAAACCGATTCTACCAAATCCTCTGAAATGCAGATCTTATCTTACCTATTTGATAAAAACCATTCATAGCATGCCAGTAATTAGACTATGCCTTGATCCAGTAGCCCTGAAAGTATCATTATTTTATTCCATATCCTTACTGAGATATCAATCTTCAAACCTTAGCCACTTAAAGCATTTTGCAATCTGGGTTGCTAGTGGGTTTTTGTGTTTTTTTTTAAGTTTTTCAAATTTCATGAAGATTTCTTGCGCTCTGTCAGCGAAATGAGCGTTCACACATGTACAACTTAAATTAAATGCCCTGTATTTCTGGCAAGTAATCATTACAATGAAGGAGATGCGGTGGCTAGCTGAACAGAAATCATGTGATAAGAAGAAATATCCCCATTAGTGTTATTTTTAAAAGAATCATGATGAAAGTATAATGGGAAGAACTCTGAAAAACTTACAAGTTTTCATGTGAATTCATGGGAATTTTCAACTGTGAGGAAATTCTTATAATTAATACATGACATCCATACAAACCATTCCAAGTCAGTGACTGATGTCACTGACTTGGAATTAATTCATAGCATCAGGAGATAATTCATTGTCATGATTCCAGAGGTTTACGTCATTATAAAGCCATTATAACAAATATGTCATTATAAAGCAGGAATCTGCACAGGAATAATAAATTATTTTTTGTTTTACGAAAAGCCCAAGCAATGTAACATTTGCATCAGACCCAATCTGAAGGCAAGAACAGAAATGGCACTTGTATGATACTTCAAGACCAAATAGATAAATGTGGCAAATTAGGAAAATAAGGAAGCCATAGTACAACGGGAACGATGAAGGCTCCGGAAAAGCAACCGATATTTACTGCTCTCTCTAATTTACATTTAATAATGCTATAATACCTATGGCCATTTAAAAATACAAACCTTTCTTAAAGTCAATCTTCTGCTCCCCTTCATTGGTCATGACCGATATACAGGCTTTGACGATACCATTCTCTTGTATGGAAACGATCACTTTTATATCAGTATTCCGCTGGTTGTTGGGTAGGGTCAATCTCCCCAAGACCTGCAGATAAGAGAATATATATGTCAGTATCGTGCACAACATGACCTCAAGTGATATTAATGCATTTAAGAGCCGATGCATCCAGTCAATAATATTTTCAACAACTTAGAGACGTTTCAGGTAAGGAATTCTTCATTCAGATAATTGTTCAAATTTTTCGTGTTTGAATATTTTCAAATCTCCTTATGCATATGGGTCCAATACATATTTCTCAAGCAGTTTGCGGCATACTTTTTTTGTCGCTCTCATTTAATTTATGTTAGACACCACTTATCGAGTTAGTTGGGGTTGGGTCACGTGTTATTGACCTAATGTGCCTCGAGGTCAAGGCTTAAACATAGCAGAAGCAACCTGGGCATCGTTCCAATCTATCAGTGCAGGACACAGCTTAATGCTTGGTAGGGCCTTTCCCCAGGCTACGCTTTTTCCTTGATAGGCTTTTTTTGCCTAGCCCTTCCCCCCCCCCCCCCCTTTTGCTTTTCCTTCATAGGATGCAGGCTGCCTGACAAATGTTCCAGGATAGAATCCTTCGCTGTCGCATCTCTTTTTAACTTCCTTAAGCCCTTTCAAGCACTTTCTGGATTTTGTTATTGGCTTTTGTAAATTCAAACTTAAAATCAATTCCCTGGAAAAACAAGTAAAACACATAGGCATTTATCATTGTTCCGTTTCTCAGTAAATGCCTTCATTCTTTTAAACTGACTGCCATTCTAGGTCGTTCATAGGCTAGAAGCAAATTTCCTATTAGATATATCTATACCAAAGTCTCCAACAACCAACCAAAGCCTTTTAGTAGGCTTGTTTGCCATTATAGGCTGTTTGTTCTTGACTTGACATCAGATGAAAGCTTACCTTGCACACGTGAATATAAAAGGTATAGGAGCTTTGTTCACAGGCATCATGGGCACATTCTTACAGGCGATCTAGGCATTATCTAAAATGTTTTCCTTTTAATGCATGACATAGCAGATATGCTACATACCAAATAAACATTTTTAGAATATGCAGGTAGCGAGCTCTTGAGGCAAATCTGTTAGTAGCAGATGTGCAACAGTCCTGTCATACCTAGCAGCTATGCTGTCGCTAGGTGCCATACACTCCTGGTGGCAATCAAATTGAAACGAATCTGGCTTCTTCGGAAGGCAGATTGACGTTTTTCACTTTTCTGATGTAATTTTCTTTTTAATCCATGGTCCAGGCTCATCCGTTTTTTTACATTGTTTTTTTCTTGATGTATGTACGAATGTTGACGGACCGACTGAACTCTCTAGCATCCATGCAGTTTGTAGCAAATGAGCAGCAATAACATATTCGGACCTACTGCTCATAAATTCGATATAATTTTTTTCCCACTTGATCCGTGTTTTAGGACGTGAGTGAAACCTACCAATTTTTTTCGCCTAAAAATAAAAAAATAATGCATTAAAGGGTTAAACTCAGTCCCTCTTTGGAAAAGGCAGTAAATATAGAATTAATAATGAATTAAATAAGGAGGAATTATTTTTTTTGCACTTTTTGGTGACTGTAGACAAGAATTTTAAATGTGCATCTTTTAAAGCCAGAATTCCTCCAAAAGTCTTTTTGGAATAGAAAATTTACATTTCTGGCGTGTTAGGTTTCTACTGCGCCAATTCATCCCAAAGAACTCTGAGAATGTTTTTGACATCAGTAAAGCGGAACATGATGCTGCACTTTTGAAACTTCAAGAGAATTTCGTCATCGCTGTAATTGAGTAAACAACAACTTTTATTTCATTTGTAAAAAATTATATGGGATAATCATGAAAAAATAAATCATGGAGAGCCCTACCTATGAACAGGTTGAAGAGAATCAAAGCAGAATTTTGAGTTCCCTCATGAGATTTAACTGTAAATTCAATGTTGAGGTAGAAGAGAAAAACATTCCTATTCGCCAATCCAAAGTTTCATGAAACCCCAATTAAATAGCAAGTTCAATGGGCACTTGCTTCAAAGGGTCTTCGCTTTTTTTAAATGGCATTTACGAAAGACTGTGTGAGATGCAAGAAGCAAAGCAAGCTACTGTTGCTGGATTGTAAAAAGAACCAGCAAAATATTATATGGAATTAAGCCCCTGAATGAATCCAAGAAAGTTTCTTCCATTATGTCTTCGGACTACTCCACATTATATACGAAAATACCTTTGGATATTTTGTTTTACAAAATTCTTGAACTATTTGAAAATTATGCCACATGATTCACCTTTAAATACACTTTCATTAGTAAATTATATTTTCCTGGCCTCCTGATTGGATGTAGTGTTTTCTGTGTAACCTATTAGGATCTCAAGTTTTCAGACAGCAAATTGGAATTCCGATGGGCAGCAACTATTCCACTAATATGGCAAATCTCACCCTTTTTATCATAAATCAAAACATATTAATGAAACCCCCAACCCGGAAGCATACACTTTAACCTTCCGTTATATCGACGATCTAGTCGTGATTGAAAACAAATCAATTCAAGCAGAAACCGAGCATATTTGCCCATTGAATTAGGATACATTTAAAAAACGGTATGGAGCCCAAAGAGCCCAATCACTGGAGCCTGTTCTAATGCACCTGTTCTGTGTTGCAGTCACTTCCGTGCTGCAAGAGCCGCACATCCGAGCTGTATACAATATTTCTGGAGCCTAATGGAAGTAATTCACAGCCATTTTGCAGAGAAATCGCCTCCTTTTGGAGCAAATTTTAGTAGGTGATACTTGCATTGCTGAGCAAACAGGTTAAAAAGTTTCTGTAGAAAATTCTCAAGAAGTCTTTGGTACAGGAGATCACAGTTATACGAAATCCCGCCACATTGAATTTTTCGAAGGCATCGTCGTGGCCCCGTCTTCGGACCTGACCAGCTAAGAGAAGGAATTTTAATTATGTTCTTATGAACATTAAACATAATTAAAGCAGTGCTATCATTTGTCTTTCGAATTGTTCCTATGAGATGCACCTGTTGAGTGATTATGCCCAAGGGAGGAGACAGGCTCGAGGTGGGGGCACGGAAGTAATGTTGACCATGAGACAGCCTTAAAGAAAAGGAATTAGGTAAAAGAGGTGTGGATCGGAGATTAATGCGTGATAATCCGGATAAGAACAATGTTTCTGCTCTGTTGCATAACAAATAAAACTCGGACAAAAATCACAGTAATTTGCGAAATTGTTGAAATCCAGCATGGATGACTGAATAAAATGCTCATGTACCATAGTGTAAGTTGTTACGAAAGGGAGCTGAAGTATTCATTGTAAGCAGAAGCGGAGTGAATGGCCAATGGATGACCTAGGGGCAGATGACAACCCAGGATCCAAATCCGTATTGCAAGATGACAGCGGTATGCAACATTAGTCACGTGGGAGCATTGACGTTTTCCATATGAACTCAAGGCGGGAAAGGGACGAATGGGAATGACTCTCCAGTGTTGCCATTTATTCGATGTTCCGCTTTAAGGGAACGGCATCTATACAACCATTGTTCACTCATGTGTTTCAAAAGTGACACTGTTGATAGGAATTGTATGGAAAGCTTTCATAATGTTGGTAGATGAGTATGTTCAGATTTCATTTGTCTTGAAGGGCTCTAAAATTATACATATGTTGTGGCGTACCCCTTGTCTCATAACGTCATGTACGTTTAAAGGTGAAGCATGTACTTACAATACTGAGAACGATTGAAAAGAAGTCGTAGATTTGTACAGTGACCTTAAAAGTCTTAATCCTGCCGTGCCCCTAGAAGAGGGTTTGGCATGGGAGAAATGTAGGAGGTACCCATTACGAAATACCTTACTAGGCGGGTCGGACAAATGTGCTTGCAAGCATGTCCTGAAGAAAGGATTATAAAAGACTACGCCAGAGAGAAAAGGGGGGGTTGGCGGATGTTGTTGGTGGTTGTAGTTGTGTGTGGAGAGGAGAGGCATCGGATCGAGAGCTGAGAGTGAGTGCAGGACGTCGTCCAACTCCACGTTAATAGCCATTCAGGTATAGGTTATTCTGCATCCCTTACTCAGTAACTCTTGTACGCAATCAAGTTAAAATACGGCTACAAAATTCCATTTCTGATTCTTGTCAATATTGTTCTCATCCAATACTAGTTGTCAGCAACTAACAGTAATTGTCATAATAAATTTATATTACTACGCGGTGTCTATGAAGTCATTGTAACCTCGAACGCGCTGGCGATTTTATAGTGATAAATAGTAATATACGATCTGTTCAGAGCCACCTACAACTGGTCATGAACGAGATGATGCGTAGTACCAATTAAGATGCTCAATTCCTCTGCAACAACACCAAGATTCACCTTCTCTGCTGATGCCGTTAACGCGACAAGGATTGTCATCTGTGTATGAGTTGCTTGGTCGCTCAGGTCGCTGCTCATCTTCGACATTAGTACGGCTGTTTTTGAACGCATTACATCGCACATTCACTTGATGCCATGACATGGCATTGATGTTATACACTTCCACGAGCTGTTGATGGATTTCGGCCGGTATTGTGCCTTTTGCGTAAAGAAATGGAATGACACCACGCAACTCAATGTTTGTCCGCGTGCGTAGTAGGCCGGCCATTTCCACGGCGCTCTATGATGTCACTACCGACAAGTGGGAAGCTCTGGCGGTAGCTGCATGAATCAGATAATGCTCCCCTTTTGTGTAGTCCAAGGGTGGCCAAAATTGATGTTTTCTATGGTACGTTGCTTGCTGAATGCGGCTCGCAAGCCGCATTTTGGCCACCCCTGGTATCCTATACTTTAATTCGAAGAGGTAAAAAGTTGCAGTGGTGGTCGTGGCCGTGGCTGTCACCCCAACGCGCAGGCCTACAATGCAATCCCCTTCTTGATCATAGGCAAAGCCATCCACGGCCTAAAGCGCCAGGCCGACAAGGCTACGCCATTCAAGGCCATCATCTTCTACTTTAATTCGAAGAGCCCGAGAGTTGTGGTAGTGGTGGTTGTCACCCCGGCGGGCGAGGCCTACAGCACAGTCACTTTAGGCCATTCACCTCTCCAAGCGCCAGGTCCTTCAGGCTATGTTACTCTAGGTCATAGGCTTGGCCATCCAACGCTTATAGCGCCCGGTCCATCGAGCTATATCAGTCTCAGCCATAGGTTTCATACTGTACTTAGCTGTGTCAATCGAAGCGTGGTAATAACTGAATGCGTGTCATGTTTCCATTGATCGACTGCAAGTTCTCCATCTGAATACATTCTTTGATCAAGTTGTTGAATACCACGATTCATGTTCATGGTGATAGGTCATGCTGAAAGGGATCCCACAGGACGGCGATGGGGCAGTCGCTACAGATAATAAACAATTGGTGCTGGCGCGGAAACAACGTTTGCCACTGCAGTTGCGGTGCGAAGTGCCTAAATCGATGCTTTAGGAGGTGCTAGCCATAATGGCTAGAATGACTGCTGAACAGTACCCAGTTGCACTTAGGGAGCGTAAGGTTGAATACCAAGAGGCTGCGAATGCTGAGCTCAGGAATAGGAAAGCCATGCACCCTGCTGGGCAACTTGATGCAAGGAACACAACACTCAGGTGTCGAAAGTCGGTGGGCAGCCGGAAATTTAACCCGGACCTCTCATTTGCCAGTCAGGTGTGCTACCACAGAACTCGGGACATTTTGTCAGGCCTCTCCATGTCACCTCAAATCACTACAGTCTTTAGCGCAGCGAGCACTGTCAGGCTGCACATTTTGCTATAGGGAGGGGACATTTGTTGCATAATGCTGCCACAACGGAAAAGTGTTTCTGCTGCAACTCACACTTAATGCTCACACTGTTCTTCACTGGTACTAATGTGGAGGCGAGGCATTTTCAGGAATTATTCGTTAGTATTCTGTTGCACATGCGCTAAATTCCCTCTGTGCTGAAGTCGAACAAATTCTTCGAAACGGCACGTACTGTTTCAGAATCAGTAGTACCTGTACCATAAGCTAATGCTAATAACCCATGAGCTAATCGGTGATGCAAGAGTTTTGAATGTGCTGGGAAGAAGTTGTGCTGGTGGCTGTCAAATCAACGCGCGAGGCCTACGAGACTAGATCATTTCAGGTCATGGGCTGCTCCATCCACCGCTCAAAGTGCCAGGTCCATTAGGCTATTCCATCCGTGGCCATGGACTAGACCATCCGCCACTCAAAGCGTCAGGTCTATGGAGCTATGCTATTCTAGGCCAAAGGCTTGGTCATCCAACACACTTAGCGCCAGGTCCATTGGGCTATGTNGCCGGGAATTGAACCCGGACCTCTTGCTTACCAGTCAGGTGTGCTAAAATAACACCACTGAACTCGGAACATTTTGTCAGGCCTCTCCATGTCATCTCAAATCACTACAGTCGTTTGCGCAGCAAGCTATGTCAGGCATTACATTTTGCTGTAGGGAGGGGACATTTGTTTAACAATGCTGCCACAACGGAAAAGTGCTTCTGCTGCAACTCACACTGTTGTTCACTGGTGCTAATGTGGAGGCGAGGCATTTTCAGAAATTATCGTAAGTATTCTGTTGCGCATGCGCTAAATTCTCTTTGTGCTGAAGTCGAACAAGTTTTTTGAAATGGCCCGTACTGTTTCAGAAGCAGAGGTACCTGTACCATAAGCTAATGCCAATAACCCACGAGCTAATCGATGATGCAAGAGTATTGAATGTGCTAGGGAGAAGAAATCAGCAAATTCGTCTTGAGTCTCATGAAAACTTGCCAAACCGTTCACAATGAATGATTATGGCAATAACCTGGAACATCATAATGATGGTGTTTAAGAACAGAATCTCCTAGAAAATGAAATGAAGCGGTTCAGTTCCGAATGGGTAATGCGATGAACAGAGGATTGTCAAGGAGACGTTATGCTCACAATAGACGATTCTAATTTCCACCTCTTAGACGGCCAGCGTATCTGCTGCAGGCCGCTAGTAGTCTATTGAAACCAATCGCACCTACTTCTTCGCATACGTTAGTGTTCTTGCCATGTTATATATTGAAACATCCTGGTACACTAGCATGTATTCAATGCGGCTGCAGTCACCGTTGGTACACCCATATTATGCAAACATTGTGTCAATGCTGCCCAATTCAGTGTTTCTCTTAATGAAGCTATTCTTCGAGTGTTTGGACTTGAAACATGCAATATATTGGACTCAATCTCTCCACACTAAGGTGGGTTCACACTCAACGGTAACAATGAATTTCTGAACATCCAGTCGAAGGGAGGTTGAAATCCAGGAAGACTTACAGCATTTTCCAGGGACGGATTTTCTTGGCATAATTCTAGGAATTGTGAATCGAAATTGCCCGTCTTTTCTTCTGTACATGGGAGGCGGGTGTTAGGTTGGATCACCACAATTTCGACATTTTGCACCTGCGTATAGTTAAAAAAAATATTTTTATTAGAAAATGTATGCAAGATGAGGAAGTAGAAGTAGTAATACATTAGAAAGGTGCATTGCAGAGTGGAGAATTTATAATGTTTACTGCCTTATCGGCATTAACTAGGCAATAATGTTCATCATCTATTTCCTCAATTTCTCGTTCCGCCTCTGCTCTCTTTTCCATTGGAAACAATTGAGCAAGTTGAGAGCATTTAAGCTTACAAAAAATAATTCCAGTGTGTCAAACTAAAGGAACGCAAAATTCAAAGTGATCTTACATCCACATCCATGTGGTCGTCGGTGTGGTTGTTAGACTGGACCTGTGCTTCCTCTTCGCTCTTAATTTTCACTTGCAGGCCAGTCACTTCTTGAATCTGGACACTGTTTCGACGCAAATGACCGGCCTATATTTCAAACAAAAAGTCACAGAAAGGTGTAGAGTCTTCAGTCAAAAAGGCCTTTTAATGCAAGTGGAGATATTCGGTAATAATCGAAGACCCTGCAAGCATTCACTATCTAATATATACAGACGATCGTGACTGACTGACTGACTGACGCTAATTCTATGTTCTAGAGAAGTTATAAGTCTGAAACTTGGTACACAAGTAGCCATTGGAATGTAGAGTTCAGAAAAATCTGACTTTGGAGGTACGTGCACTGGGGGGACATTTCGGGGGGAATGATCTTGCAAGCCTAGACAAACGCCCCAGACGGAGGATGAGGCCTACCCCATTCTCATGCACACGATCAATCCTCTGTCATTGAAGGAAGTGTGTGTAACTGCTAGGTTATTAAATCAGGAGGGATTCCGACTTCGGGAAGGGGGAGAGGAGTTACATGCCCTTGGGGACAATTTTTGAGGGGGGCTGATTTCGCAAGCGTAGATCTAACGCATGGATGCTTGTGCAGGCGAATTGGTTTCATATTTTTGCGTACCATGGAAACGACAAGGAAGATTTTCCTTTGACTTTCCGATTCAGAGTGGTTAAGTCAAATGCAGGATGCTTACACCAATGCCATTTCCATGCTCACACTTCAATTAACCAGGACAAGAGGTGCTCAAAGTGGTGGCCATTAGCTTCCAGACATTTATTAGTACGGCGAACTGCTGCTTGGGCAACCTTGGCCAAAATGTCCAGTGGGATTGCTGCACATGCATTTTCAATTTATTCTCTAATGGCCGCCGGTGTAGTTGGTTTTCCGCGATATACGACATCTTTCAGGGTCCCCCATAGGTAAAAGTCTGCAGGTGTTAAATCAGGAAAACGTGCGGGAACTCAATTGCACCTCTTCGTCCTTGCCAGTGTCATTGCAAATTCTCATCCAGATAAGTTCGCACGTCTTTGTGGTAGTGTGGCGGCGCGCCGTCTTGTTGAAAGAAAATTTCATCATTTCCATAAAGTTCATGTATGGCAGGTAAGATGGATGTGCGTAGCATGTCTTGGTTCGCTTGACCAGTAACAGTACCTTCAAAGAAAAATGGTCCTATTAAACCTCTTGCTGACACTCCACACCAGACATTGACCCCCGGTAAATTGACTGCTATGTCCACATGCACGTTAGGATTTTCTGGTGCCCAGTAAACACAATTATGTCGGTTCACTGTTCCATTTAGCTTAAATTGTGCTTCATCAGACCACACAATCTTCCTCACAAACTCTTCATCCTCGCTTACCATGTGTTGAAACCACTCACAAAACTGGATTAAAGAAACTGCATAAAGGAAAATCTGGCAGTTCTCGTACAGCAACAAGTACTGCTTCCTAGGCTAAGGTGTTGGAACAGTTCAAACGTTCGCCACAGAAGTCTACCGCACAATGTGCACGTGAGACAGGAGTAAGCAGTACAAGCATACGGCGCATTCTTAAAAGAGATAAGTGGAAAGTCTACATACCAATATTATTACACGCAATTAATGAAGACGATCCGGATCGAAGAATCCAGTTTGGTGAGTGGTTTCAACACATGCATGTGCAGCAATCCCACTGGACATTTTGGACAAGGTTGCCCAAGCAGCAGTTCGCCGTACTAATAAATGTCTGGAAGTTAATGGCCACCACTTTGAGCAACTCTTGTAATTGTATAGGGTTATCACGGTATATGAGGAATGATTTTAAATGCTTATATCTTGAAGATGGCTTAACCTAGAGAAGTGAATGGGGCACCATTTCAGAGTCTTTTTTTCTATATTTTTAACTAGCCAACTTACAAATCTGTCATGAATATTACTGTCACCGAAGAGATGAAAAGAGCAGCGGTACTCTCAGCCCTTAGCGCCGGGAGGACCTCCAAGGAATTGCTGAGTTCCACAAGGTCGCTTTGTCCTTCGTCTACGAGATCAAAGGCAAGGTTAACAATGCTGAGGACCCGGACGACATCTCCACAAAGCGTAAGAAGCATGATCGTCGCTCCGACACCATCAGGACCCCCGAGTTTGTTGCCAGAGTGCAAGAGATGGTGGACAACGTCCCCAGCAAGTCGATGAACTCCTTGTGCAAGGAGTTGGGCGTTTCATATGGTACCATCCACCGAGTTATCCATGAGAATCTACGCTACAACTCCTACGTCCTCAAGAAAGGCCAGTTCATGGACTCAGCCATGCAGGAGAGGTGCTTGACCAAGGCAAAGATGCTGCTTAACAAGGTCAAACACCCCAAGAAAGATATCCTGTTGAAGTTCTCCTCAGATGCGAAGAACTTTGCCCAGGACCAAAAGGTCAACAGGAGGAACAACAGGTGGCTGTGCAAGGACCCTGATGACGTGCCCAGGGTAATGCACACGAAGTTCGCCGCCACTGTCATGGTCCTCGGGGTCGTCTCCAGCGAAGGGGACGTCATGCTCCACCACCTCTTTCAGAAGGGCCTGAGGGTTAACGCAGCTGAGTACATCAAGGTACTGAGGGACGTAGTGAAGCCCTGCATGGACACCATCGCCGACGGGAGGCCTTATGTCTTCCAGCAGGACTCTGCTACTTCCCACAAGGCCAAGGTGACGCAGGAGTGGCTCGAGGAGAACGTGCCCTACCACTGGTCCCCGGACGTTTGGCCTCTCAGCTCCCCCGACATAAATCCCTCGGACTACTTCGTGCTTGGCGTTGTTGAGAGGGAGACTAATAAGCATCCCCGCAACACCCTCGACTCTGTCCGTTTGTCCATCACTGACGTCATGACCAACATGGAGAGGGCCCAAGTTGCCAAGGCCTGTGGCCGGTTCCGCTCAAGGATTGAGGCCGTCATCGCTGCCAATGGCGGGTTAATTGAGTAATTGCAAACTGTGTATCAGGATCTACAAGTGCGGAAAATTTCATTTTAATACATGCATTTTTTCCCCATGTAAATTCATTGCTTTTCTTCATTCGTAAAAATTCCTCATATACCGTGATAACCCTACAGAGGCCAAAGGTAACTTCTATTAATCTCATGATGTCTGAATGGATTTAGAATTAAAATATGTATAGAGCTTTTCTTTTCCTGAAGTGTGTATACATTTTTTTGGCCGACTCTGTAGATATGAAGATAATGAAACAACACCCCAGTCAACGTAGTCTATAAATAGTTATTACGTTAAAACTCTCAAGTGGATTATGTAGTTCATGTGACTGTTATTATTCACTTCTACTTTTTTGGAAATTGATAATTGTCGACCATAGGCAGGATTTGAATACACCAATGGAACACTAAACGACGTACTGAGAATTGTAACTTGGTGATCCTCATGCTACAAGTCACATGGTGTTCCTAGGAATATGTTCTAAGACACCTTTATTTTTAAAGGTGCCAGAGCCAAAGGTGTGGGAATTGAACCCATGAGCAAAAGGGTTTGACCGCATCACCAAGTGTGAGCATCGAAAACGGATGCCTTCAACTGAAATGCATTAGTATTTTCCTTAGATCACAGAAAGCCGAAGGCGCCTCAATAGCGAGTTTGTTTGCCCTTCGGGCAAACAAGCTGATTAACATGGAAAGCTGACACTTTGCATGAATGTGACTACTAAGACTAGGAGTTAAATAAAAATGTTAAGTCTCGATATATCCCTTGGGATAATTTTTTCGAGGGGCGATATTTAAAAAAAATTTTGTCGTGGCGAATTCGACAGAAACGGAAAGGTGAAACCTGGCACATGTATAAGTGACATTTTTGAGTTGAGGGAGTATTCAGCTTTCATGGTGCATTCCCTCCGGGTAAAACTATTGAGTCGGTCAGCTATTCCCAACATGATATTTCATCAGCGAAAAGGGCAACTGGTTAATGAGGATGGAGTTCGGTAAAAATGGTCAATTTTGGTTAAAACGGCTCGGGTACATATTTTGCAAAATGCGTCTTTTCTCAAATTTTCTGATCCAGCAAAACAGAGGGCGCTAGACCGTTTAAACTTGGCCAAGGAGTACCTATGGATAGCTGCGGAAAGAAAAATTATACTTTTATTATATATAGACGATCGTGGGTAGCTGACTGACTGAAATAAGTAGCTATTCGCATGTTGAGTTCAGGAAAAATTTTACTTTGGTGTCATGCCATAGGGGCACATCTTTTCGGGGAACATATTTTCGTATAGTTCTCTTTGCTTCAATCAAAGGGAGACACGTGGAAAGGTAAAACTTGGTCAGAACGTCACTGCTGACGCACTGAGCTCAAATGCTAAATTTCCAAAATATATTGGGAGAGGCATATTTCTTTGGGACGTAACGTTTTCAAATAATTTATCATATTCTAGCGAATTGGGCAGAAATAGAATAGCAGCTGGCGCACGCATAACTGACGTGATGTTGATTTAAGAAAAAATTCAAATTTTGTTGTGCGTCTCCTCACAGCCCAGCTTTTGGGTGGGTAGGTTTTTAGAAATACATTTTTTCCGCCAGCAAATAGGGGAAACGTATAAGTCTGAAACTGGGTGGTATGAAGTTCCCTAAGCCTATATTTCAAAGGGGAAAAAAATTCGTTGAAAACTGTCGGCACTATTTTTCAGTCCCATTTTCTTGATTTTTTTTATGCAACGAAACAGAAACAGAAAATTGTAACTTCCCCTAGACGTACCTGTTTGATGGCTGAGTACAGGAAAAATCCTACTTTTGAAATACAGTATGTTTCCTTAGCGTAGATTATAGGAAGTGTTTCAAAATGTATTCTCCATCCGTATGAAAAAGGGACACAAGAAAAGATTTCAAGTTAGGCACACTCGAATGCATAGAATCAATGATTTTGCTGAAAACAAAATCAAGACATTCGTCCCCATAAGTCATGTATTTCAATGGGGACGTTCTTTATATATGTGTTTGCCATTTTGCAAAGAATAAATGAATTAATTACAATAGAAGGTTATGGAGCGCCGAAGGCCCTCTAGTTTTAAAATATTGTTCTTTGAATGCGTACTGCCAACCACAAGGAAATAAAAAACACGATCGGATTGGAGTTCCTACGTATTATTGGTATTAGCAGTTTCACCTCCTATGTTTTCCCCTGTTTACCCGGTGTCTCAGAAGTTCAATCGATTTTTTAGTATGCTTATTTTAACGCATAAACACTTCGCAAAATTTATTGCATTTTACATCATCTAGTAGCTTTCTCTCCTGTCAGTACAGATAAAATCTCACAATTTTAAGATATGAATAATTTTTCCACTGCAATCGTCCGTTTATTCGAAGATCGAAAACCATTTTCTGATATCAGTCGCCTGCTTAATGTGCCATGGTCAACTGTCTCCGATGCCGTCAAACGACACCCACAGACACCCACAGAAATGCAAACAGGATAAGAAGTAGTAGTTCTAAATCTGCAGGGACCGTTGCTAACCGACGAAGTATCAGAAGCCGAATTCAACGCAATCCATTGGTCCCGAAGAAAACTCGTCAAAGCTCTGAATTATCTGCAATAATTCTGCCCGTCGAATAGTCGAGGAGTATCTGAAGTTGAAGCCGTGGAAAAATCAAGAACGACAATTGCTGACAGAAGCCATGAAAACAGCATTACTCGAGCGATGTTGAAAGCTTAACCCACATTTGTTGTTTGAAAAAAAAACTTTTGGGACACCCTGTACTATCGTGCTTATTTAAATTGTTTGTAGTTCATTTGCGACGGTATTTTGGCTGATTCCTTTGGTAGCCTTATTCGGCCACATAATACGTTTTGGTTTCGTCAAACGCATTATGTAACATTATTGGGCTCAGAGACATGGGACTTTGGTGTAGCGTCTAAATAGTGCCCGACGCCGCACGGCAATGTGATTTTTTATTAACTGGGAGAGAGGCATCAATTCCTGAGCAAGGTGCCTATTTTTGGAGGGTTTTGCGTTTTGCGCATCTCACAAAATTCACGGCGCAAATTTATTTTCCTTAATTATCAATACATCTTATTTTCCACATGCCTGTAGCCCGCCACAAAAAAGTATGCATGCCCATTAGCATGAGTGAACGTGGACATTTTGACATCGTTATAGATCTAGCACCCCTGAATACCTTAATTGTCCAACGATATTTCTTGCAGGGGCGAGCCCTTTTCAAAGTTGAGTATTGCGGAAGAATTGATGTGGGCCTCGAGTTTGATGTAAAAAATGTTGCTACAAGTTTCTGATTCATATTTCTATCAATGTACAGGTTGAGTCAAAAGTAAGTGAACGACTTTGAACAGCCATAACTAGGCAAGGAAGGCATTACTTTTCAAACTTTTTTTGCATAGGGAAGAGCATACGCTAATTAGCAAATATGCATAATGGGAAAAAATTATGTATTTATTTGGTGTAAAAATGACTAATTACTGGCCATGATAATGAACACCATCATGCTCGATAACGTGAGCCATCACCGAAGGACAACTCCGGAAAACATCTCGTGGATGCATTGCTTCAGTTCATTGATCGTGCCCAAATTTTCGGCATAAACCTGTACTTTAAACGAAATCCTACATATAGAAGTCGAATGGAGCCAGGTCCGAAGACCTTGGAGGCCATTCGATAAGCCTGACCCGGCCTATCCACCGGTCTTCATAACAAAACGACGCTTCACTATGAGAATATTTCATTCACAGATATAAGAGAAATTAACCCTTATCCGGACAAGGGAGGTCCATTGCACCGCCAGGCCTCAATTGTTGGATTAACGTTACTCCCCATTCGATTCGGAACAACATAGTCATGACTTAAAGTGGATCTCACCCAGCGTTAATGGTTTGGCTCAATCTTAAAATTTTCCTTCATATTGTAACTTGTTTCTTTTCATGTTCGGTTACGTTCGTCTTTTAGTCTATTGGCAATTGATTACGAAGCTAAGAAAGGGATAATGCAAACATGCATTCAAAAATCAGAGACTAATGATCAGACAGCGAAGCTGTAAGTTTATACATGGATGGGCCTTTGGCGCTCTGCGATCTATGGAAAATACTAATGCATTTCAGTTGAAGGCATCCGTTTTCGATGCTCACCCTGAGTGATGCGGTCAAACTCTTTTGCTCATGGGTTCAATTCCTACTCCTTAGATTCTGGCACCTATAAAAATAAAGGTGTCTAAGAACATATTCCGAGTAACACCATGTGACTTGTAGCATGAGGATCACCAAGTAACAATTCTCAGTGCGTCGTTTAGTGTTGCATTGGTGTATTCAACTCCTGCCTATGGTCGATACACTCTTCATTGCATATCAACTTCCAAGAAAGTAGAAGTGGATAATAGCAGCCACATGAACCACATAAGCCACTTGAGAGTTTTAACATAATAACTCTCTATCGACTACGTTCACCGTATGGGGAGTTCTTTCATTATCTTCATAACTATATTTAGGCACAAGTACTTTTACGGATTACCTTTTTCTGACAACCTCATGCTGAATACAGTTGTCCATGAGAATATACGTCATTCATGAAGGCAGTTCATGGGTTTTTCCCGTTCCTGCTTAGTTGAAGTGTGAGCATAGAAATGGCATTGGTCTAAGCATCCTGCATTGGACATAACCACTCTGAATCTGAATGTCGAACGAAAAACCTTCCTTGCCGTTTCCCTGCAGAAAAAAAAATGAAATTAATTCGCATGCACAACCATACTGGTACGCATTAACCCAAGTCCTTCTACCAAGCCTATGACCTATGAAGGTATAGGGTATGCTAAGGCACCAAGTTTTCCGTTCAGATAGGCTGAAAAGTTCCTCGATGCCACTCAGTCAAGATCGATGTAGGCCTGAGCGTCCGTCCAAAGGTTAGACATGGGCCTGCTGAATCAGTCCCTTCAGGGCACGTACCTCCAATGTCGAACTGTTATCTGTAATTTGCAAGCCAGCAGCTGTTTGTGTTCCATCATGCTACCTTTGATGAAGAGAATGCGTAAGAATGGTATTGGCCTAAGCGTCCATCCATGGGTTAGGCCTAGGCCTGCGAAATCAACCGCCCTCGAAAATTGTCCCCAGGACATGGAACCACACCACCCATTCCGAAGTTGGAAATCCTCTTAGTGAACAACCTAGCAGTTACACACTTCCTTCAATGACAGAGGAAGGAACATGTCATTGAGAATGACGTAGGCCTAAACCTCCGTTTGGGGGGCTGGGCCTAGGCTTGCAAAATCAGTGCCCCCGAAATGTCCCCCATGGCATGTACCTCCAAAGTCTGATTTTTTCTGAACTCTACATCCCAATAGCTACTTGTGTACCAAGTTTCAGATTTCTAACTTCTCTAGAACATGGTTAGAATTAGCGTCAGTCAGTCACGATCGTCTATATATATTAGATACCTCATAAATAAATGTTTGCAATAATTGCATGATGCGACTTTCTTGAAAGTCCAGCTTTTATTCTTTGTCTGGGATCACATCGACTTATTTTATTTATAACATCAGGGGTAAAGTTGTTCCAATCATATGAGGTGAACACTGCATCATGGGCATGTATGAAGGCCGTACCAAAAGTATCGAAACCATGGCTATAATTTTCTTAATGTGTTTGCCACGAAAATTGAATCCAGTTGTTTTTTCAAACGTAACAAAAACGCAATGCACACTCAGAAGCACAAGTTGCTCTCTCTAATGATTGACAAAATACAGTCAGTGAGAGGTATACATGCACCAGAAATTACAAACGAGAAAGCACAGTCATCTTGTCGATCATAATGAATGGCCTTAATGGCTTCATAATGATCTTCAGAGAGCACGCGTGGTACCGAATGAGCAGACAGCTTGCTCAATCCGAGTTGATCCTTCAAAATGCGTTGCATTGTTCCATGGTTGAGTTGGCACATCACCATGAGTCCTTGAATCGAACAGCGTGCATCTCCTTTAATGCAATTTAGTACAGACTGAATCGTTTGCGCAGTCATGCTTTCCAGTGGTCGTCCTGGACGGCTTTCATCTGAAATTGTTTGACACCCATTCTTGAAGTGCTTGCACTTAAGACGCGGCTCCTGCTGAATACTTTTTTCTCCCAGCATGGCAGAATCCCAAACAGCATGTTTATGTTGATTTTACGTAAAATGAATGTAAATTTTTGGTCCATTTTATATCATTTTTACGCAAACCATTGTCAAGAAAATGTTAACATGTTTGCAGAAATGTCACCTCTGTGATATGTAAACGGTCATATAAAATTAACGTATATTTTACGTAAAATTGACATTCCTGTTTGCATTCCAAACAGCATGTTTACATTCATTTTACGTAAGATTAGTGTTAATTTTCCCCTAACATTAATGCGTATTTAGCGAGCGAATTCGTACCTTTGAAGGGTATTAAACCACTATTTCTCACATTCTTTTCCATACTCTGGAACTCAAGGTTACTTGGATGAATACACAAGTACTCATCATCACCAGCACTCAAGAGTACCAAGATGACTTACTAGTTCCTCCTCCCTTACCAGGACCTCTAGAGGAGGAATAAATGTTTAGAGGAGCTCTCTTCCATTAAGGAGAGCGAAGTTTAGTACTTTTAGAGCTGGGATTCCAATCTTCCCTTCCCAAGATTCAAGATTCAAGATGCAAGATAGTGACATTAAGAGGCGATCCCACTCATTTCGACATCATGTGTCGAGGTCGAGCGCTCCCTAAATTTAGGGTAGGCCTAATCCTCTTGAAGCTAAATTCTTTTGTAATTTTGTAATTTTCTTTTTTTTGCGTATCCTAGTTGCTTACTGTCTAGTATCTCACGTCAACATCGCCCCCAACCTTTCTGCCTCTCCATGAAACCATCCAGTTTCTTCTTAAAGATAGTCACGGGAGGGTAGCCACTACTTCGTCATCTAACGCCTTCCACGAGTTTACTACTCTGCATGTAACGAATTCCGTCTCGACCTGAGCCGCACTTGCGGTTTACGCAACTTATGTTGGTTACCTCTCGTTCTCTTGCTGCCATCAAACTGGAAAAAACTACCACACTCAGCATTATCTATTCCTTTCATTATCTTGAAAGCCTGCATGAGATCGCCCCTCCTTAACCTTCGTTCGAGAGAGTACAGTCCGAAAACTTCTAAACGCTGCTCGTAGGAAGGTCCCCTGACCTTAACCCTTTGTGCTCATATTTATTTTCCACTATTTGTCCCCTCAGTTCAAATTTAATTTTAATGAAAAATGATAAAAACATTTCAACAAAAATGATTTATTCAGACTTTTTCAACAAAGAGAAATTATTAATTCAGACTTTTCTATTTAAAAATCACATTGGACTTAAAATTACTCATATTTTTGAAGTGTATCATATTTCTTGAAGCAGTCGCCAGGATGAGGCCCTGGATTTCTGGTACAAGTTTCATGGAAAAATATTGTCTCTTTCCTTACTACCCTCACTTTTTGATTGCTACAGATTGCACAATCTTTCGTGTTTTTCTTTTCATTGCTGGAAATAAAATGTGGCTTCTGATTGAGGCGTTCTTCCTTGCCGAATGTTGAAGGACGTCCTCGTTGTCTAGAATGTGTGTTCCTCACGTCGCTGAAAAGCTGCAAAATTAGAGACTTTCCAAAAGTGAGATGCTTGATTGGATTCATTCCATCTATTTGGCGCTGCAGATTGTACAAAATGAAGCTGTTGACGATGCTGATCTCCAGCACCCAAAAAAAAACATTTTACGCCACCACTTCCGAGATTTTCGATGGAAATGATAGCTCGCACAATAGTGACCAGCTCGATCTACGGCCCCTATATTTTTTGTGTAATCGATAATAGCCAAAGGTTTCTGAAATACTTCTTGTTCAGCTTTTGTTACTTTCCTTGTTACACTTTCAGTACTAGCATTGCGATAGGGCGCCAAAACAAAGACATTCCGCTTGTCTTTCCACGCTAATACCAGAACCTTATAATCTTTTCGCACACAACGTCTTGTGTCTTCAGTTTCAGCTTCTTCTTATGTTTAATTTCAGCAGGCAAACCTTTTATACTGGCCATTATTGTCCCAGTTATATGAATGCCAATTTCGAGCAATTCCAGTGCCAAATCACATCCGGTATAGAATCGATCGATCATATACAACGTCACTGTAATTATCACCTTCAGGTTCATCACTATCATCACGGTCACTATCATCCATCATATTCCATTCCAAGTTATCGATTTCATCATAATTTATGGAGCCGTCACTTTCAGAATCTTCCAAAACTTCGATAATGTCCTTTTCTCGCAACCTCTACCTTGACGTAGAAGCCATATGAAAATTTAAAATTTACTTTTTATTCAAAAAAAATTATTAGTTTTTAGAAGGCGATGAACGGCTTTGTCCATAAATGCCGGTCGGTAGATGGATAATTACAACCGGTAGATGTCATGCGAAGTAAGATATCGTTATAAATGGCAGGAAAAAGCAATTTTGGGTGAGTCCGAACCAAGGTTGGTGGGCAAAAATGAGATGTTTGTGATGTCGGGTGACACCCGACATATGACCAGAACGAATCATTTTTAATGTCGGGTCCTGGCCGACTCATGACCGCAAAAGGTTAATCATTCTTGTGGCCCTCTTCTGCGCTCTCTCGAGCGCCAACAAATCGCCCTTATTTGTAGGCCTCCAAAACTGGATGCAATATTCCAACTCCAATATCAGCGCCGCATACAAAGGAAGAATAACGCGCCGAGTCCTACTTGTAACCGAACGACGGATGTAGCCTAAATCCTGTTGCATTTGGCCACAGTCGCTTGCGCGTGCAAGAAAAACTTGAGGTCATCGTCAATAAAAACTACTAAATCTCTCTTTCCATTTACATCACCCAATTTAACATCACCAAACGTGTCGAGAGCCCTACCGTTGTTTCGACCGACGTGGAGAACTTTACACTTTCTTGCTCCACTCATCCAAAAGACTTAAATCTCGCTCGGCTCTTGCCTTATGCGCCTCCCCCATTATGGTAAAACCTGTCTTGGCGTCGGAAAATTTACTCATCTTACTATCTATGCCGAGATCTAAATCGTTTATGTAGATCAAAAGCAGAAGCGGTCCAAGGACCGAGCCTTGAGGGACGCCGCTTGGGACTTCGACCTGCTTCGACGCTTCCCCATTTATCATCACCCGTTGCTCTCTTCCAGGAATGTATGGCGGCGCCCTTGTGGCAGCACGCTTTCCTTTCCTTTCCTCGCTTTCCTTGCTTCCTCTTTCTCTATCTTCTCACTCCTGCTGTGATGTTTCCTATTGTGCGCGAGAGTGCTCCTTCTACATATCAGCAGGTATCCAAACAAGAACTTCTCGCCCTAAAGTTCAAGACCTCACAGAATATTCACCCAGACATTGCTGCCATCCTGAATGATCTTGGCATAGGCCCACGCAGGCCGAACTCCAAGGCAAAGATAGACAGCCCAAGATCAAAGCAGCGCAAGAACAAGAACAAGAAGTAACCTAGGCCTAGAGGTAAACGAGGAGGTTTCTGGAACAAACTGAAGCAGAGCTCTCCCGAGAGTCTCAAAAGACCTGCAATGCTGTCAGCCAATGTACAAAGCCTTCCACCAAAAATAGGCCTACTAGCAGACATTCTGCGAAGAAGTCAGTTCAATAGCATTTCTGCCTTTGCCACACAAGAAACATGGCTGACACCACTGGTTGAGGACGACATTGTCAACATAAAAGGCTACAAAATTTTTCGAGCGGACAGGAAACACTCAAGCAAAAAGAAGGGAGGAGGAGCCGCACTTTACATCAACTCAGCATGGTGTGACAACCCACAAATGATCTTAAGTGAATCAAGCAACATTCTCGACTGTGTAGTAGTGAAATGCAATCAATACGTATTATCATCTGTATATGTGAACATAGGCCCACCTGCACATCTAACTTCAGCATCAGACTGGGTGCACGACCACATCGTACTTCCATACGGAGACAACAGCGAAGTCTTCATTGCTGGTGACCTGAACAGGGCACCACTCGAAAAGCTGCTAATACCAGCTGGTTTCAGGAATCTGGTAAGGTTTCCCACACGCATGGACAGTTGCCTGGATCAAGTCTGGACCAATGCAAGTGGTTGTCACTTCATCTCCAAGAAACTAGCAAGCATAGCTGATCACAGCACCATCCTCATCTGCCCAAAACCTCTACTACAGAAAGACCATGGCCAAAAGCATACCAGAAACAAGCCTACCCGCAAGAAGAAACTCCTAGATAGTGACCGCCTGAACTTTGAACTTCAATGCACTGACTGGAGTGTCCTCCTTGACACTGAAGACCTCGATCAGCNGCTCGTCTCCAGTCCTTAGGTACTTCCCCGCGCGAGAAGCTGCTATCGAATATAATTCTTAGAGGAACCGATATTTCTCTCGCGGTTTCCTTAATGATTCGCAGGTATCCCATCTGAGCTGGTCGCCTTGCCCACCTTCAACTTCCTTATCACATTCACGATCGTCTCCTCGGTTATGGAAATATCCTCGATGCACGCCGTAGTCACCTCCTCCAATGTTGGTGCCGAGTCTGATTCCACAGTGAAAACGGAAGCGAAAAACTCGTAAAGAGTACTGGCCATATCCTTATTACTAGTTATGAACTCCCTCTTCTTGTTCATTAACAGCCGATCGGGCCGATCGGCTGTTGACACCTCCCACTAGCATACCGATAAAACGCCTTAGGGTTCTTCTTAGCATCGCAAGCCAGCCGTTCCTCGACCTCCCGTCTCGCAGACCTAAGTTCCCGCTTCAACGTCCGCGTGATCATCCTATATTCCTCATAGTCAATGCTATATATTGTCCGTTTGTGCGCATCCCACTTCCGCCTTTCATCCCTGATGAGAACTTTGATTTTACCCGTAAACCAGACTGATTGCCTGCCCGATTTCATGAATTTCTTGGGGATGCAATCTTCCATAAAGCCCTGCAATAACATCTTGAGCGCCCCCACTGCTCCTCTACCGTCAGCCCCCAGAGCCGCGCCTCCCAGTCGATGCCTGAAACGCATTCACGTAGTTTCTCAAAATTAGCCTTCTTATAGTTGTACGAAACCTTCCTCGGTTGGCGTTACTCTTCGTCCGCTTGATATTCCACGCGATCGCGCTGTGGTCCGAATCTCCCAAGTGATCCTGCACTTTATCGTCTAATGCCAGATCGTCGTTCGTCGCAAAAACTAA
>CAJPEV010001560.1:5448-63107 GCA_905338385.1 Darwinula stevensoni
GCGGGGGGGGGGGGGGGGGGGGGGGGGGGGGGGGGGGGGGGGGAATATTTGTTTGGATAAGATTTTGAAGGCGTCGGGGCGGAGGCGAATGGGATCGCGTAGATAATGCACAGAGAATTTCTTTCTCGTGGAAGACGACTAGCAATGAATTCTGGGGGACGTGCCACTTTCACTTCCTTTACTCCTCCTCTCCCCTGCACCGGTGGGCAACGAAAACATCCGTCCATAAAAATGCCCTTTGCCCTATTCGTGATTCATTGCGATCTTCCCGTATTCAGCCGTGACTCTCTTCGAGGCGAATGTTTCCTCTTTCGTTAGAACATGGGATTCGTGGAGGGAGCAATATTATTTTTCTAGCGTTTCCCAACCTTTGACACCCATAAGGAAAGTTCTTGGCAGATAGAAACGACAGGAGGGGAAAACTCCATGCATTACAAAAAAAACTAAGCTTTTTCTTCGCCCTCGCCCCTAGGCGACCCAAACCAAACCTCATATCGACCCAGGCGTGCGTCTGTACCCCTAGGTCGAGAACCGTTGGTCTACATAAAATACAAATAACATTTTCTCCATGGAAGTCTAGCGCACGCAAGTCATGCAGGCGTCGAAGTCTCCATGATCTTCCAACGGGAATCGCCCATTTATGAACGACTTCTATGACCTTCGTTACCAAGCAAGCTGGCTAAAGTCGTCGTCCCCCCCGTTAATGTTAAGTACTCGATGAGCTCTTCATATATGGATGGGCATTTGCTTACTAACCTTGAAGCAGCAGATGCATATGCCTTCATTCCTACTTGGTGTAAGTAATTATTGCACTCCATACCTCGCTTTTGTAATTTGATTTGAGCATTGGAACGGGACCGAGACGGCGGGATTTTGTGACGCCCCTGTTTTGGTCCTGGCCCGCAGGAAGTGCCCACAGAGAGAAAAGTATCTTGGGTCTGGGGCACAGAGAGAGTGAGAAAGTGTTGGCGGAAGGCCAAGCCTTCGATAATGGATACTTCCGAGGCCCGGTCCATTGGCGGAACACAGGAAGCTGGTTATCCCCTCGGAGGAGAGAGGGAGAGAGAGAGAGAAGGGCCTTTCGAAAGAGCTTGAGCCCTGATTGAGGAAAAGTCAGAAGGATGAGACCTTTTTCCCATTTCCTTCCTCATCCTTTCCATCGACTGAGAGTTACGCTCTGCGAATCGTGAAATCGGGCCAATTCTGGTCCCTTCCAATTTGCACCAACATTTTGCCGATTCACCCTTCCTCGATCTCGGTCTCACCTAGGCTTGTTTTTTTTTTACCCCCTCGATTTCCCAAGACCTCCCCCGGGGGTCTCGATATCGAAGGGAGAAGGAGACTCGAAGTCAAAGGATCAGGGGCGATCTCCTATCACGCCTCTTCGTCGATTCCTCAATATATACCATTATCACCCCTGGGATGGAAGGGTCTCTGTGATCTTGGAATGTTGCATCATCGGTTTCCAAGTCACGAAATGTGTGGCTGCCTCGATCTCTTCTGTCCAGTGCAGATTTTCATTACGCTGATACCCTCCCAAAGATCGTGAGAAACCGTCACGGTCAATTCTTACCCAATATGAAATATCTTCCCACGATACCATGCCTCCCATTTTGCATGTAGCGGACGAATGGCTGGTCCGGGCGACCACGTTCAACGGGGTTTTGTCCCGAGTGGTTGGACGCTTATTGCTCAATGCCGACCTGATTTGGCTTTCTATTTTCCCACGGTTTTGCCAGTACTTGTATTGTGAACCCAACAGCCGAAGTAGTGAACTCTCTCCCAAAACTGAGAGCGATTCGGTATGGAAATTTGTACGTATCGGCCTCATCGATTAAGGTCAATTGGGTGAGAAGGCCCTCACACTTCCTACGACGTTACCTCATTTCACAATCCAGTCCCCATAAGATAGCACGCCCACTTCTCATCTTACTCAATGGCGACAATTTTCCCATTCTTTTGAATGAAATTAATTGTAAAGCTTGGCATCAGGAGTCCTTGTCCCGTTAAAGGACGTCCTACGCTTTCGCCTCATGAGCTCAATGGAATCCCAAAGGATCGAAATAGCTTTTTTTTTTGGCCTCAGACCACAAAGATAACATCGATGCGGAATGCTATTCAGCCGGAAATCCGTGGGATAGTCGCGCATCACTTCTCAAGGTTCTACATATCTTCATAGTTTGTATCAAGGCCCTGCCCGTCGATCCTTCACGTCTCATTTTTCCCCCCGTGTTCATCATGCCATGCTGGTATTAGATCCCCTAACGGTCGGGAAGAGACCGTGGAAAGTCCTTGGGAGGAATTGCAAAAGTGAGGAGGTTTTGTGGGAGAGATGACGAAGCAGCTGGTCATGAAGACCGTTAGTTACTCCATCTCTCCCCCTCCTGTACGGCCTTATCCACTGACCTGCTCTCTTGCATCATCATCCCGGTCCCTTCCCTTTCGGGGAGCCTCGGCTGGAAGAGGCATTTACATTCGAAGACCAAACTTTGTATGCTGCCCAGATGATTTGGGCTGCAGAGGGTAAAAGTGTATGGAACGCAATCGCTTTCACCAAAGAGAATTTTATCAGATGAATATCTAATTCGTTCGCTTCGATCTCTCAACCTGTCGTACTATACAAGTCAAGCTCCCGTTATCTGATCCCTTTACTAGTATTCACTTTTATGTTTTTCTTTTTATACGGTCAAATGTCACGCGATGCAAATAGATAATGATAGGGATGGAACAGTTTTCCTCTGAAAATGCATTCAGTACTGTTCTGGTCAGAACCCTTTGACATTTCCCATTTTATATCTTCCCCCCCCTCTTTGCGTAATGCTTGAAAAGACTGGAGGGAGCTTGCCTCAGATGGTCCAGGTAGGGAAAGCACGGAGTAAAGCAGGGCTTCGGGTGAGAAGCATTTCTTCTTCACGCTTCCTGCATGGGAGGAATGCCCATACGGCATTCCTCCATCAGTAGCTTTCCTCTTCGCCTTCTCTGACAGATTAGACTCATCTACCCCCACCTGTGACACACGCACATCCATTGTTACTTTACCACCTCCTCATTACCCAAATTAATTAAAACTAGAAATGTTGCGGAGGAATAAACCAGGCGGAGGAGATCCTTTCTCATATGATGCCCCCGAGGGCAGGAGGAGAAAATCTTCCCTCTCCCCAGTTCAGGCAACTTTCACTATCAAGCCTCTTTATCCCTGGCATTGTAAGATCCGGATGACCTTAAGGCCATAATTACGCAGGCCGAGAGTGAGTGAATTAAATTGCAGACAGGAAAGAAGCAACTTGGGGGTCGTTCCCCCTGGGTGTTTTCCGAATGTAAATGAATCCCCCTCCTGGCTGCGGTTGGCTACATGAACCACAGACAAAATGGAAAGTCCGGTCCCAAGACGAGCGATCCCCATTGAAGGATCTTCACGTCACGAAAGTTTTGTCTCGTTTTTTCAATATTGATTCTTTTTTATATCACCCTTCCTTTTTTTGTCTTTTTTTTTTAAATTCCACTTCCTGCTTACGTGGAAGACACGTGCGTCGAGGGCTGGTCTCGTTTTATCTTCGTGACCGGGAACTAATCTCATTCGGCCTTCGCTTTTTTCTTGTCCGTTTGCCAAGGACTTGAAGGAATTCCTATAAAAGCCCCCTCGACGGGGAAAGAAAGAAGGGTGCGAAAGCTTATTTTTCACCTCTCGGCAGGTGACAAACATGCGAACCCGGGGCTCCATAAATCAGGGACTCCGTCCGAGTCCCGCTTCAATTAAAAGAAAATGAGGGGAAGGTAATATAATGGTGCCTGGAGTAGAATTATCGCCAAAAATGTACCCGAGGGGATTTTTGAACTTGTGCCTCCCTCATTATAACGTGGAGAGCGAAATGAACCTGGTATGGCTTAGGTACTGCCTCGTCCTTTATGAAGGATGACTCTGCATAGAATTAGAGTATATAGAAACGGGTTGAAATAGAGAGAAAGGTTAAAGGGTGGTATGTAGGCAGGTTCATAAGACTATTATAACCCCGATCTTGAATGAATAGGGGCGCCAACTTTCCCTCTTCACCTGTTGACCCCTCCCGTCCATCCTCCCCGCGGCGTTGTGCCTTTTTTTTTAATTTTCCCAGCCCCCCGCCCGTTTTAGAAGCATGTTTTGAACCGTACCTTTCGTGCCTGTCGGCATTTAAACCAGTGGGTGGAATGGGTCTCGTCACTCTCGTTGGAAGCCGACTTTCGCTACCTACGTGACCTCCACTGAATGTGCTTCTCCCTCGTATCCATGTCATGCTTAGACTCTTGTTTCAGGCTTGGACCAACCGTAGATTTACGACGTTGGAGAAGGACTCAAGGTTGAGGTTTCGTCAGGATTCTTATTTTTTCTCAAGCTGTTCGGCCTGGTTATTCATCATTGGACGCTTCTTTGCGCGGTCATCGTCTTGCTATGTACATTGCGACACTGCAATTTTCTTCGACGATATGGGCGTAGAATACGAATAACCTCGTGTAGGCCTTCATTTCGTGGAGCAAAATCGCCGTGTGTTGTGCCTCTGTAATGCGAAGACGCCTTGGAGAATTTTCCATATTACGTTTTTCATACGGCACGGCGAGTTCCAGTGCATGAAAACGTGAACATATTAGTCTGAAGGAAGAATAGCTTCGCTGCTTGGCCTGATGTCACGACAGCCGTGAGAGAAGTCAAGGCATTTCCCATCCCGTCCAATATCCACTTTCCCTTCCGAGGGTCATGACTTATTCCACCCTTTCTGTTTGAACATTCTGGGCCACAGATTCCACGTGCATGAGCCCCTCCGCTCCACGAGAGTCATCAGTAAATGTCTAACGAAGGGAATAGTGGTACTACACTACGGTAAAGAATGCTTCATTAGGTGTTAATAAGCCATTGTTTAAAGTGTTCGAAGCAAGATTCTCTACCGACAAGCTATTCCCAAATGAAAATAGGGATGTAACATTGATTTTTATCATCTTTTTTGCAGGGGTGTTTTACTTCTGTGTCTGCTGCCCTGCGCTCTGGGCGCGTCGCTAATCTTCCCGAGGAGGCCATCGTACCTCTTCCCCACCACTTCGCCTACAACGACGCCGACGTCGGCGCCGAATGGACTCAATGCGTCCGCAAAATCGAATTTGACGTCGAAGACGACACCGACGACGAAGTCCACGCCGACTACGAAGCCGACGCAATTAGCAAAGTCTGTTCCGACGGCGAAGTTGACGGCGACGACAGGCCGATCCGTATCCGTCACGAGACCGGTGTCCGTCACCATTCCCTCCCCGCCTCCGGTGACGGGAGAAACCTTGATCGCCTCTCAACCGAGTTCTCAACGTCCACTTGGCCCTCTCTATGCCCCCGATACGGAGAAAGACATCCGAACGCCGTCTGGTCTCGTCTTCAAGAGGAAATCCTTAGCGGATCTCATTCGGGAACACGAGAAGAAAGGTCAGAAGCCTGAAAAGGAAGTTCCGATCACCCATAAGCCAGCAAATCCATCTTCATCCATTGAAGAGCCCGAACGGGCAGCATCGGATTCTCGAACGCGTCGGGAACCCAAGGTCATCACAGAGCCCGTAGAAGGTCAAGAATACGTTCAATTTCATGCTAGCTCACCCGACCTGAGGTCGGAAACGGGTCAAGAACAGTTTCAACGAGGAGGGATTTTTGACTACGAGATTTCGAGTCAGGGAATCGATCACAATGGCGAGGAACCGCAAGAGAGCCAATTCCATGAGGTATTCGTAGAACCGGACAAGGTGGAAGAGAACAGCGAGCCATCGGT
Organism: Darwinula stevensoni; assembly: GCA_905338385.1. Classification (NCBI taxonomy): domain Eukaryota; kingdom Metazoa; phylum Arthropoda; class Ostracoda; order Podocopida; family Darwinulidae; genus Darwinula; species Darwinula stevensoni. The sequence continues at coordinate 11,226 of CAJPEV010001560.1, forward strand.
CCGATTCCAAACGGAGATTTCTGTAGTGACGAGCGCTCCGAAGCTTTTCGTGGGGAAAGTGGAAATCAAGCCCGAGAGCCTTGAGGGGGTGATTCAAGATGGCCACGTCCAGGTCTCCAGGAAGATCGAACATGTAACTTCTTCCGAGGGGGTCAAGATGACCAAGATGGCCGTGGAACTCGAACCCGTTTCTTCCAAAGGGTTCACCAAGGAACCTGTTCTCTCCGAAGAAGGGGTTTTACCCATGCATGTCCCTGACGATGCTGCACACCTGATGGAAACCGACTCCAAGACCAAGGTGAACACGACCGATGACCTCGTGACTCATTCCGACAGGGTCCTCGATACCACCGTAGAAGAGACCAGTACGCCAGCAGACAGCGATTACGACCTTCAGGAACTCGGATCGACCTGGACTAGGTCGACTGGAACGGGGGCTGCCGACGAGACGTTCGAGACGACGATTTCGCCGGATCACCACGATCGAGCTGGAAGAACCGTTCTTGAAACCATGGTAACCACACACCTGACCACCGTTCCAAAGAATCTGAATCGCCCAGTTCCACAGAATCTTCCTCATAGGAAGTCCGAAACAGAGCAGCGCGGGAAGTGGATCCCAGGTGAGAAACCGCTGAGTCCCTCGGAGACAACAAACACCAACACTAAGATCGTTGTCAAGGAAGTCAATGGACAGCTATACGAATACGAATACCTATATTACGACTACGACACAGATGCTCCGATTGAGGACTTTCCAGACTCTACAGCAGCTCAACCTGGCCGAACGACAGTGGGTCAAACCGAGCCAACCGAGGCGACACCAGAGGAGAATCTGGTCCAACCGTCGTCTTCTCCCCGAACCAGTGAAGTCCACCTTGCGAACGATGAAAGGCCTCGGCCGCCGCCGATTCCATCTCAAGCATTCCCTAATCCCTTTTTCATCCCAAATGCAGTTCCCCTCGAAAACGATGGCAACAGCAACCGGGGAAGGCCGAATCCGGCTAACCAGTCCCGATCTTCTTTCCCGTTCTCGGCCCCTACCCCCTTTTCCCCCAGCCGAGGTCAAGAGGGCCCCCTTCCCAACGTGAGATTCGACGAGCCTCTATCGCACGAAGTTCACATCCCAAATGACCGGCTGCCATCAATTACGCGTTTCCCTCCGCGAAGAAAGGAGCCAGCTACTTTCCCCCCCCAGCATCTTTCGCCATTCACCCCTTCCCAATTTCCTTCGTCGCCGTCATTCCCTCCGTTCTCGACTCTAGCTTTTTCACCTCCTCCTTTCTCACAGTCGCAATTCCCCACTTCACCGGTGACACCGAGGCCAGCCTTTGAGGACTTCCACATTCCTTTCCAAGAAGCTCCCCCGTCTCTCATCCATGAATCCGTATTGTCTGAAGCGACAACCGAAGAAGCCGCAACCACTGAAGAGCCCACCACCATCGCATTCACCACAACCACCACTACAACCACTCCAATCCCACCAACGACCACCACCGATGGCTCCCGTCTCAGAAGTCGCGTTCGAACGAGGCCCAGCTTTAGGGGTGGACTAAGATCTACAACCGAGACGACGGAGAAGGAGCAAGACCGGGAGCCTGACAGCATCAATGAACTGACGGAAGATAAACCTCGACGTTTCAGGCCCCGTACTCAAGCCCCCATTACAGTCAATGAGATTTTGAAGCCAGGCAATCGCTCCCGAGTCAGAGGAGGAGTGAACCCCTTCGCCTACAGACATCGATTCCGCCCGTCAACATCTCGATTCGAGTCTGATGACGAGCAACCACCGGAAGCAGCAGAGGGAGTTTCAAATTCATCACATGTACCCGCTGGACCGACATCCACTGTTGCACCTCCTCCAATCACGGTGAGACGAAAGAGACCAGCCCAATTTGACCGGTCTCGCTTCCAAAATTTCAGAAACCAAGGAACTTTCCGAAGGGGTCAAACCACTACTACCGAGGCAGCCGTCGAAGGAACTGCCGAAGCACAGGCTCATCCTTCTAATGGTTCTGATGTGTCTCAAGATCCGTTGAATGAGGAAACAGAGGTGACGACTCCCGTATCACGACGAAGGCAGCCAAACATATTTGCCCAGAGAGCCAGAACACGTGGAAGAAACCCGTTCTTTAGGATCAGGGGCGAATCGACGACAGAAACAGCGACCTCTGAATCGTCGATCCCCAGCACTTCTGCACCTCAAAGATCAGTTACCGTTGAAAAACCGAAGTCGACGAAGTCCGAAGTTCCCCTGGCAAACGCGACAGAAGCAGATCCGGATGCGAACACCACCAGCGGATCGCTGGCAATTTTGAACCGTCTTAGACATCGACCGACCCTGCAGATCAGGCAACCGCAGAGAAGCGAAAGTCGCTCCAACGCGACAACGGACGAGAGACGAAATCGCGTGTCTGCGCTGTTGGGACGAAGGCGATTCCCCAGTTCGACGACGACGGAGGCCATCGAAACCGAACCGGTTACAACCACAACCCACCCGTCACTTGAGGAAGTAGCGACGGAATTACCAGAACATCAAGAACCGGAAGTTCTACCTGCTCTAGAACCCCTCGTAGAACCCCCAAGACTCCTGCCTCCAAGGAGATTGCCCACAGTAGCTCTTCCCAGACAACCAGCTCTTCTAGAACAACCTTCGGCTCCCAGGCAACTTAGCCCTTCAGAGCAACCTTCTATCACCCTTCCAAGGCGGCCTGGCTTTTCAGAACAGCCGTCAATTTCACTTCCTCGACGACCTGTCTTTCCGGAGCAACCCACGATCACCCTCCCTCGGCGATCGGCTCCTCAATCGGAATCTCTAAGGCAACCGGAGCAGCCTTCAACCGAAAGAGTTCCCACGGAATCGCCTGTAACAACCCCCGAATTGACGCCGGAAACTGAATCGCCAGACCTCGGTGGTAATCGCCGGTTCTCCTTGTTCACCAGAGTTCGAAATCGAGAACCTGGCGTACTCTTCATCAGAAGACCGAGCTAAACAGGAAGAATGCCGCATTATCAACCGTGATCATCCTCAGGAAGCGGATGAATGGACTGTGATAGACAGCTTCCTTGCGCAACACTGTGCCACAACCCGTGTAAATGCCTTCCACGCTCGTGTTGTCCTGGACACGAGAAAGGGGAGGAAAGAAGTAATCCAAGGACAGGACATGACCCATCTCATGCACGTCTGGGCTCGTTGTACGCGATCCTGTTCAGAAAAAGACGAAGCATGGGAAGAATACGTATGAATGTCATGGGAATGTTATGAAACTTTTGTGAAGATGGATCGCTGGCCGAGATTTTTCCTCCAATTTTGATTCGTTTGAACACTTGAGATTGAGAGCTTTCTGTGTGACGTTTCGCTGTCTTTATATTCGACTGTGTTTTAACATCTTACCTTGAATGCGAACTCTTTGTTACTTTCATCTTCAGATTTTTTCTCTGTATTTTTTTCTTGACGAACGTGAGAGATGGATACCCCAATAAGCAATAAACTTGCTTCATCCCTGCTGAAGAAGTTTGGAAGTGTTTCTCTTATTGCAGCCAGGATGAGAAAGGGTGGGGGGGCATTTCCTGCATTGCGAAAGGGCAGTCAGTGAGCCAGTGAAAGCACGGTCCGCCGCGGAGAATCTTCGATCCCAGACTCAGATGAAGGTAGTGTCCATTACGTAACTACCTGGATCTATGGTAATTCTATGGGGCCGCTTTAAAAGAAGAGGTGCCGGATTATGCGGCGAGAGGGAGATTTGCATGACAACACTTGGATTTTGGGAACACACGCCCGACTTTTGTGAACATGGCAACCAGTTTTCCCCTCACGAAGTCCTGGGTCATGTAACATTCAACAATCGCGTTGAGACACTTCTCCCAGTATTCATCCATCCGGGTAAATGGGACGAGACCAAGACCTGGTTCTATGCAGTTGAGCAAGTCGATGTTGAAACGCGTTCATGATTGCCACGGTCTAGTCGAACCTGTGTAAGATAAGGGTCAGTGATAGTTTTCGCACTTCGTAAAGCTCTAATAGCATGAAAAGGATCTAATGTTGTACAGCATTGGGGTGGGAAAAAAAATCCCAATGAAAACTTCATACGCAACCAGTAGCGCGCCCAGAAAATCCTAAGGGGGGGGGGGGGGGTGTCACGCCCCCTATAACTTCCCCTTCCCCTTTGGCACGCCATTCTACACAAGTACGCAACCAGACCGAGGCTTCTTTGATGGTCTGATGAAAAACAACAATTCGATAGGTCCTTCCTTCATATTGCGTAGAAATTGAGACTGGCATCGATGAGGATTCCGGGAAGCACGCACTCGGCACAAATTAAAGCGGCAGACCGGAGCGTATTGGGACCTGGCGACCCTCACTCTCAAGGTTTTCTTCTCCTGCATGCATAACATCCATTTTTTCCACTCCCTCCAGGCCATCCATAAAGTGTCGTTTCTTTCGCCACTCTAAGTGAGTTCTCACACTGTGGATAGTGCTCCCTTTTTTTCGTTTCTCCTCTTTACTTCAAGCCTGACTTGCGAAACCGCCGTTCTAAGAAACGTGCGCATCATCCAAGGTACACAGGAAAGGTCGACATGTTATCGTGACGCTCTGAAAGAAAATTTCCCGTTATGGTTAAAGCGAAAACAGTGACTAATAAGTTGCTGAGAAGTAATTAGCGGAATAAGCGGGAGGAAATCCTCGATTGAAGCCGCTACACGGACGAGGTCTAATGAATTATTGAATCAATTAGAGTAGTGTCTCGTGCCGGAACACCATACCTCAGCTCAGAAGAGAGAGGGATGACAATCGAGGGTCTGAGAAGAGGATTGGGTCATTGGACTTCGGGATAAGTGGAGCGTATGGATAGAATTACCGGGGATCATCATCCGACCTGATCATACCAAGGAGGCTCCATTCTGATCCTCCACTTCGGGAGACCTCCCAAGACCGGAACTGCCAATTTTGGGTCTGTTTGACTTAGACAGCAACAAGGAAGGGCCTCAAGGACGTTGCTAGTCTGACTTACCCTTGCGGACAGAGGGAGAGGAATCGCAGTGGCCGTAAAAGGGTGAACTGAAGTGCTGCCATCTAGCCTGGTTGTACTGAACCAACCAACGAGGAAGTGTTTTGAGGATCCTGGCTCAAACATGGCGATACGCGGAGGAGTGATGACGCAGGCCCTCCGTTTCTATTTCTGCCTTTTAATTTTGTGTTTCGTATTCTTCGCGAATTCACCTCTCTTCTCGGACGGTGTGCTTATCGATCCCAGGATTTCCGACAAAAGGGACCGGTCAGGGATACACATTGAGTTCGCACATTTTGCGGTTCACGTATGTGATGGTGGACAGACACGAAGGAGTTTAGGTCTAGTGTAAGTCAGGCTATAACCTTACCGTAGCCGTTAAGCCTTGACCCAGCCGTGGAATCCATGCTTGGAGAGAAGCTCTATCATAAAGTTTAACCTATCATAGGGCTTTGATAATGTTTGACGCATAACTTAAGGACACAAAATGATATCGCCTTCGTCAAGCACGGATGCGATTCAGAGAGATGGGAAGCGATAACAGTAGGCCTATCCTTGCTATTTGCCAAAAAATGGGCCTAGGCGAAACATCGATGGTGTAAGATAAATACAGAGGATATTTGGCGAAAAAGAGTAAGAAAGACACAAAAATGAACCCTTCATTAATGGCTTGCAAGACAGTGAAAGGTTGGAAGCCCAAAAATAAGTAAGTGCATTTATTAGCCGATGAGATTGGTGGATCAGTGCTTGCAAAATGGTGAATTCTGCTAAGCAAAAATCAAAGAGTAGTGTAAGCCTTCCTATAATCTATATTCCATGATGTGGAAAAATGTACAATTTAATGAAAATTATATTAGTATTTTCAAAGGTGTAAATAAATGTAATAAAAGGAAAAATTCTCGCTGAATAACTTCACTCGTGCAATTATATTCAATTTCAGAAGTCTGATCTCAGCAGACCTTATATATACTGGTTTTCTTCATGATATAGAAAATGTAATTGAAGAAGATATTGAGTTCAGTCAGGTAGCAGAGTAGAGGGAGGGTTGGGAAATGGATGAAAGTTTTTGTATGATTGAAGGTAGGTATGTTCCTTCAAGAGTCACCCAGTGTGAACAGTCAGCCTTCCTCAGAACAGAGAGTAACCAGGCTCTCAACTTTCCATGTTGATAGTTAACCTTTAAAAGGCAGATTTAAATGCCATAAATGAACCCTGCCTAGTGATTTTATTTGCATCCATTTAAACACATTGCCATGATAACAACCATCAGTACTGTCAAAATGAAAGGAAAACTATGGCTATATGAGTGTCCAAAATAAAGAAGTGCATACTCAATTATTCTTGGGATTGAGGAGATCCCAGTCACAAGTTAAAGGTTAACCAACTGCACCTGGCCAACTTTCAGCTGAACAGGCCCCTGTCCATATTTAATTGGCATAGGTTGCTAAGGTTTTTTAAAAATTGCATCAGCATTAAAGTAAGCACATTTTGAGCCGAGTTGATGAAACCATAAGGTGAGAAGCTTAGTAAACTCTTCAAATGAGACTTTGGCCATATCAGATAGACAAGTAGTCCTAAGCTGTATGCAGCTAAGCCCACACCAGGACACAGTAGATCTAATTTAGGCTAGTGTCAATTCTAGATGTAATACCATACTGTTATGGTACAGGTAAATACAACTGATTGGCAAATTGAAGAACTTTTCTCATTCTGCAGCGCTGAGAGAATGGCATGTCATTAAGATGGATGAAATGATGTTTTTATGCTTGCCAACCTGAGAAATGGCAGCCCATGTCTTGCTGAAGAAAGGAAAGCGGGCAGCCGCTTCATACATACATTCAGAATGTGTGCGAAGTGTGAAGGAGACTCCACAGCTTTCAGAGCTTCTGGATGTTTTGCTGGATCCCACAAAGCTCATTGAAGACTGGGACACTGTGGATTGGTGCCGCTGGCTCATGGCAGCAGGCCGCACCCCTGATGAATTTGCAAATACAGGTAAGCTAATTGAAAGCAAGACTTATTCATCTGGACAGTTAAGCAAATTGCTGAATCTCGATCCCTAAAATTCTGGAGAATAAAGTCAACTTATTTACTTGGAAATGTTAGATGAATATTCAGACTATATGGCTGATGTGCCATTACTTTCTCATCCCCACACTTTACCCAGTCATGGTCATTTGGTAATCCAGTCTTTTAATATGCATGAAAAACATGCCTATTTTTGGATTTTAAAGCTTTGTATATATTTTTTCACAAGGGTAAAAAGGAGTAGCAAGGTCAGGAGACAATAAGTAAGGATTAGATGAAAATTTTTTTGTATTTTGGAATATATATCCCTTCTTCTTCAGAGGGTGATGAGGAATGCACACAGGAAAAGTAAAAGCAAACTTAATTTTCCAATATGTATTCTTAGGTTTTGTTTTTCAAGTCCTGTTGAAATTAGTGCATTTATCTTAACCAGTCAAGAAGTTCTGAAAAGTTTTGTTATGGAAATAATTTCTAGGTAGCCCATTTTGATTGAATTGAATCCCATTAAATTGTTTTTCTCTTTCAGTGAGGAGATACGACAATGCAACAACTTGTGGACTTGTGTGGACACCCAATTTTGTAGCCTACAGATGTCGAACTTGTGGGATTTCCCCCTGTATGTCACTCTGTGCTGAGTGTTTTCAGAAGGGAAATCATGAGGGACATGACTTCAACATGTTCAGGAGTCAGGCTGGAGGTGCCTGTGATTGTGGTGATACTAATGTCATGAGAGAATCTGGGTGAGTGAAGATCATCAGTATCTGTGGAACATGAAAAAATGAAGTTGTCAATGTTCTGAGTTGTCTGAGTTTTGTAATTTTGTGTAACCCCTTCATGGGTACACACTAAAATATCAGTTTTGCCCTAGGTGGGCCTGCCTGAAAATGCACTGTAAAGGTTGTGAGTGTACCACACCTTAATGTAAATTAATTTGGATATATTTCCTAGAACAATTTTACAGATTAATGTGTGAATATTTCCCATAAACACAAGCTGTCATTCTTCAAAAAAAAAAAAGAATCTCACTCTGTGCAAGTGTACTGGCTCAGAAAAACTCTCCCATGAAAGGGTTACTGCATCAATGTCAGGCTTTCTTTTTTATATGGACTTGGAATTTATGCTTTCCTATTTTTCCTTTACATTTTTTAACCCTTAAACTCCATATTAAGGTGTATTGCCTGGATAATGATATAAGGTGCATAGGGTAAAGTTGTACCCCTGGCAGTTTGTCAACATCCACATATCAAGAGTGAGGTTGGCTGCTATGTAGCTTGCAAATTTAATAGAATTATTCAGTTGAGTCTAAAAAGTGAATACTGAAAGTGGGATCCTGCAACACATAAACCCATTGGTAAAATATGTACCAGTTGCACATATCTATGGGTTATGTAAGTGCATCTAGGTAAACTCCCACACAATAATAAAAAAGAAGCTGTTCCTTGTTTCCATGAGGTGCTGATGTGCTTAGAAGCATAGGGTATGTTGGGCATTGGTATCAGTAGCCTTTGCAAGTAGTATTTGTGTGTCATAGTGAGAATTAAATTCAAAACCAGCTGCATGTGTTTCATCAACCATCTCTCATTAATTTATCATGTTGAAACACACATGGATGTCAATGGGGTGTCAAGCTGGAGGCTTTTGAAGAAATAGTAATAAAGAAATAAAGAGCTGCAAGGAAAGCATGACACTTTCTATTCATACAGAAATGAGTTTTTACAACACATAATACACATCAGCAAATTTACCCAAGTGAGAAACTCAGCACAGCCTCACTATATTTTACTCCACATATTCTGGCATGTATGCAGTGATTCTAAATCTCCTTATTTTGATTTACAGGTTCTGTCATAGACATGGGCCTAAGTCACAGGTGAATAAGCCTGCAGCTCCACCTGACCTTGTATGTGTTGCAGAGGCTATGATGCCCAGGATCATTTATCGTCTTGTGCAGCACCTTCGTGATAAAAGGTAAGCTTAAAGTTCTACTCTAACTGCTTACTACTCATTCAAAGCAGAGAATGAAGATCTTGTTTCTCCTGTCTTTCTGCAGTTCTCCCTCCGTGTACCTAAAGGGACTTCAGGAAGCAGATGCCTTCCTCAATATGCTACATGAACTCAGTGAAATGGGTGCTGCTATGAGGAAGGTCATGACTAGTGCTTTATGCAATCCTCAGGTACAGTAATGTCTCTTTTGGAAATTTGTATGTCCTCAAACTATGTGAAATGCCTATTTCTTTGGAGTTTAAGAATCCATTAAATGGATTAAAAATGTAGAAGTATTTCAAACCACATATTTGCTTAATAATACACCTGATGAATTTCTCCAGATTTATCGGTGCTTAACACAAGAGTTGACAGGAAATGAACCACGGAAAGACAGCACTCGTTCTGGGGAGAAACTGTACCAGGAGGCTTTGGCCAGCCTTCCTCATGTTGAGCCTCCTGCCGAGTTCAAGGGTATGTTAATTGCATGTAATTACTTCTGGTCTCACGAGACTCTGACTTGATTCTGCATTTTCTTACTTTCTCCCCATTAGTTGATTCACCAGGTCTCCAGGAGAATCTAGTCCACAAAACTTTCTTGGAGGAACTGGTCTTTTGGACTGTGAACTTTGAATTTCCTCAGAAGCTTGTCTGTCTCTTGCTCAATATGTTGCCTGACCTTGACTATAAGGTAAGCCCATGATATCAACCTTAGGGAAGTTCTGAAAACATTGCTTGATTTCCATTACATAGCAAGCTCTGTGCATTTATGCTTGATCATGGAATCTTATTGATTTTGCAGGAGGCATTCACACGAGCATTTGTGTTGCACTACAGTCGCATCTCACAGCTGCTAGTCAAGTCGATGGACTCTGATGCCCTGTCTAATCGAGTTGTGCATGTCTCAGTGCAGCTGTTTTCCAATGAAGACCTGGCCTACCGCATGGCTGAAGAGATGGGCCTCCTTCAGATTATGGTAGTGAGCATCAATGCTATGATGAGCAAGATCCTCATTCAGAACACCCTTCATGGTAGGAGCAAAATCATTCAAATTTCTTTCAAAGCCCTTCAGTTCCCCTTTGATAACATGGAGAACACTTTCTTTCCTAGATCACGACAAGAATTTCCATTATGTAGTGGACTGCAGTGATCATGTGATGAAGGATCACTGTTACTGGCCGCTGGTGTCAGATCTCAACAATTTGCTCTCTCACTGGCCTGTAGCAAGGATGTTTATGACAGATAGTCAGCTCCTAGACATGTGGTTCCTATTCCTGGTCATGTTTCAAGGTATGTTGGTTTTGAATAATGCAAGTTTCTCATCCAAGTTCATATGATACAACATGATATGACTGGGTTCCAGACACAAAAGGCACTTGACCCATACCTGCATTCTACAGAGTGTTCAAAAAGTCACTGTGCAGTAGAATTAATTAATTTTGTTGCATGTATGTATGTATTGTACTCTGTATCACATGTGTTGCATCATCAAAGACATGATGCAATACTTCATCAAATATTAGCACCATCCCCGATTCACATAATTTATTGTCCATAATTCATACAGTGAGGCCTCCTATGTCATGTCGTGAATTCTACTGCACAGTGACTTTTCGAACACCCTGTAGCTATGGAACACCAGCTAACCCTTCCCACATATAATGTCAGCTAGCACAAGTAATTCTTAACCTCAGGATACTCAATTTGGCCTGAGCCATTACTACATGTACATGAGCTACCCAGGTTCAGCCTTCACTTTTAGGGTTATTTAATGTCCCACATCCTGAGATATGTACTTAGTGCTCAGGGGTCTCCCTTCCTGAGCATATTGGGGGTTGCACTGGAAATAAATGCCTGGCTTGGTTGGGTTTGAACCCAGGTCCCATGCCACTGAAGTCTGGCTCATCACCAACTGAGTCACTCACATGCCCCAAGGGTAGCCATGTTGACTTTAGGCCATGGAAAACCCATCACCTTAACAGATTATAGTTGAGCTTTGATCCCTCCATCAACTTTTGTTTATCTGCCATGAGAATATCTGTTATTACCAATAGCTATCCAAGGTTAAAAATAATCTTATTGCATGACTTCTGTCTAAAAACGTGATGTCTGGCTTCTGACCATGTGGAGATTCCAAAAAACATGCTTGTCAGCTGTTATATGGTGATTCCAAAAACATTTGGTTAAGTGAAAGTGTACTAGATGCAACAAGTGTGTCTCAAAATGGAAGCCTTAAAAAATCTGTCTTGGTGTAGGGATGAACGTGAACCGGAGAGAATTGATTCAGCATATTGAATTTGAGCCACAGTCTTATTATGCTGCCTTCTCGGGAGAATATGAGGCTTCCTCTTCCCCTATGTGGGCATTAGTGAATCATCTCACAGATCCTGATCTTCTCCCTTTAACCAAGAATGTTCTCAAGCACTGTACTACTGCATTGAGCAACTGGTTTGATGCCATTGGAGTCACATTGGGTGATCTGGTGAGTCTGAAACTGTCAGGTTCACTAAAAAATTTTCCTTTTATTCTCCCATAAATCACTTCTCTCTGCTTTTTTTTCACAGTGGGATCCATACCAAGTATCTTTCCACTTGCCACTGCATCGTTACTATGCATTGTTCATGAGTCAGGCTGTGAAGTGTCAAGGAGCTTCCCTGAGTGAAGTGATGCCCTCTATTGATCTTCTGGAGCTACTCATGATTCATCCACTCCGTGTTCAGGTGAACAATTGAACTCAATAATTATGTCGAGAAAGGAGCTTATACCTTATCCCTACTCTGACATGGAGGGGGGGGGGGGGGACCAAAGGATATAATAAGCTGGGGCTCAAGTATTATTTTCTTGTCATCATGAGAGCAAGCTGCTATACAGCTTCTGGTTCTTCTTAGTAGTTTTTTTTGTTGTTATTAGATATGAGAGAATCAAAAGTAAGTTCTCTGTCTTTGGATCTCATATTAGCACACAGGAGGTCCAAGTTTAAATCTGAACTGAATGGCTTTCTTCTTGGCCAATAGTTCACCCATACATCTGGGCACTACATAAACAGCCTCTTGGGATTAGACTGGAGTAGTCTTCATCTCCCAATGTCCTTGAAAAGGGTGTGACAGAGGGCACGGAGCAGTGTGGAAATGCCAACAGGAATGTTCCATAAATGAATTTGACTACCTAGTCACTTCGCTCTGCTAAAGGGTTTAGCTGCTTATTAGCTTATTAGACATAGTTCATGTTTATGTGTGTCCATGCCAATCCACATGCAAACATAAAAAAAAAAAAGTATTGTCATGAGATAGCATGGTAGCATCTAAAATAAGTTGAGGTATGAAAGTGCAGAGGATGATCCAAAAATGTCTGCCCTGAGATAATAGAATTGATTGAAGAAAGCTAAATGTTGGTTCCCATATTACTTCACTCGGTTTGGTTATTTCAAGTGTCAACAATTAGTTTTAACTGCATTTATTTTTATTTACATGATTGTTGTTTGAAATATGTTCCAGCCAAAAATTATTTCATTCCAAAATGTAAAAATTGAATACAGAGCAGTGATGCAATTTATATTGTTAATAAACTTTTAATTTGCTACCATAAAATGGTAGCAAATTAAAAGTATTTATCATAATAAAATGATTGAAAAATGAAAGTATTTATCATAGTAAAATAGCTCATTCAATGCTGTACAATTTAATGCAAACATCAGTCACAAAGGTGAAAATGAATTCAGTGAAGCTGTCCAAGCATTTTTCAACAACTAGGGAATGGAAATTTTTTCCCAGTGAGAGTGGAGCCCTGTCCCATCTATGGTGAAAGTGTTGATGTCCAGGAATGTTGAAAGATAAATTTTGTTTCATTAGTCAAATACATTTCCTTATATCTCAGAGCAGGAACTTTTGAATTTTCTCTTGTAGCTAGAACAGTCAGAGAAGGAAGTATATGATTAGCCCCTTAACTGGGTTAGACTTCTTTTGATGTCTAACTTCCCATAGGTTAAAATGTATTTGATGAAAATTTGGTGAAACCCCAGTTAAGGGGTTAGACTTCTGCATGGCTTCAATAATCACCCTGTAGGTTAGACCTCCTATCTGGGAAAATATTATTTTCATTTACATGCAATATGTCTAAATTACCTGTTACAAGTGACAATTACCTGACAAATAAAACTTTTTATGCTTTTCCCTCTTGTGGGTTATTTTTAGGGTATTCATCTTTTTTTTTTTCTTTGATGCAGTCAACATTTAACTTAGATGGATCCACAAACAGTATACCTGTATTCCTTTCTAAACATGCAATCACTGTGGGGAACTGAATTCTCAGAAAATCTGAGAAACTTATTTGCAATGTTTCAGAAAGTTTTATGTGCCTTGCTGCCAATTAGCCAAATTGGCAGAAAGTTTTTTACCCTGATCTATTATTTCAGGTTCTTTTGTTGTAGCAGTCTTATATTCAACATGATATGACTGTGCAAGGTCTAAAAACTATAAACTAAAAAAAGTTCAGATTTTGCTTCATCCCAACTACCAGTACCATGAAAAAAGTACCAGTACCATTGCGTATATGTTTTTTTTCTCCTGTTTTTTTTTTTTTAAGTTTTAAAATCTGATGGCTGCAGGTCAGCTTAATTTTTTTGCTTTTATGTTGGTTGGCTGAGGTATAGCTATTTGACCTGTCCAGCATGCTCTCTTTTTCATGAAAAGGCTTTTTTTTTAACCCCTTTTTTCTGACTTGAACAGGTGGCATTCTATGAGATTCTCTGTGGGATGTGGGTGAGGAATGGACTTCAAATTAAAGGCCAGGCCATGAGTTACATCCAGTGCCAATTCTGCAATTCTCTTGTGGATGCTGACATCTACCTACTCCAAGTGGGAGCCATGCACCTGGACCCAGATCGCTTCGTCTCCATGGTCCTTGATCGGTCAGCCCTTCTCTCGGTGCTCCTTCCCAAAGTCTCAGTCAAAATTTATTTTATGCTAACATGTCTACTTCTCAACAGCTTCCATGTCACAGAGTGGCTGACTTTTTCCTCATCATCAGAAGAACGATTTTTGCACCCAGATCATGAGATTCCAATGCTAGAGAGCTGCCTTGTATTCCTTGCCACCCTCACTACTGTCAGGACAAATATTGGTCTGTTTTGAGTTTATATCTGTTATTCCTGAGATGTCCTACATCATGATGCATTCCATGCTTATGCCATGTTTTATTCCCTGTATAGGCCTGTCAGAGAGTGACCTTGCCCGTTTGGAGATGGTGACTCTCCTTTGCATGAATGACAAGACCCATAGTCAACTGCTGGACCTCATGCCTGACAAATGCAACTCTGTGTCACACAATCGGGACTTTGAAACTCTCCTGTCACAGGTGGCTGATTATCGTGCCCCAAATTTTGAGACCAGTGGGACGATGCAACAAGGGATGTATGTTCCTAAGGGGTCAACCTGGGAAGTCCTCTTTGACCCATTGTATGTCCTCCTCCGAGCTGTTCACCGACGAGACTTCCAAAGCTCTCTGGATCGATATGCTGCCCAGTAAGTGTTTGTATTACTTAGCTTTGTATTGGATAAGTATTTTAGAGCAAGATTCTGCTAGGCCACCCTTCCTCCAAGAAGAATGATCAATGTAGCATTATGTTAATTGTTGTCCTGATTGAAAGTGTAAATGCTTATTTTGCTAAAAATATTCAAAGTTAACTTGTCTGTTTTGCTTGAATTATTTTCCAGTGTACAGCAGACAGGAAAATTGAAGGCATGCCAAAACCCCTGGCCTCCTTATAGAATCCCTGGTCCAACATTTGATGCCTACAAAAATCCAATTCGCATCCTCCAATCAAAGACATTTCAGGCTGCTGCATTTGTCATCCTCTACAAGGCACTGAAGGACCCAAATGTCTCAGACCATGTCATCTCTCTTACGGTGTATCTTCTGGAGTTGGCAGTGACCTTCTCAAAACCAGTGAATCAGACTGGAGCCATGGTCAGTTTTGAAATATTTTTAAAGGTTGACATGGTTCCTTGTTTTATTCAGATGAGAAAAAGAAGCCAAATAACCTTTTATGTATATATTTTGCAGGAGATCTGTCACTCTGACCCAAGCCAAATGCTCCCAATCACAGTTGTGGACCAGATGTTTTCTGCATGGTTCCCAACTGATAACTTGGCAGCCAATCTAAGGCAGGTTGTTGACTGTGTCTACCTCTCCAGTCATGAATCTGCTTCTTCTGATGGTCAGTTTCATTTTTTGTGCTGGAATTCATATTTCTATTCCCTCTTTGGTTTCTTATCTGTTCTCAAGAGAAGTAAACAAGTTTCAAATATTTTTCATTTCCCAGGATATTTTATATGACTACATTTATGGTCATCAGCTATAGTTTAGGGTGGAGGTCCACTGATGTTTAACAATGCTGCATTGAATTTCAAACTTAATAGAGAACAGGCAATGTGAAGGTATGGTTCAACTTGGCCTGATATCATACTGGACACATCAAGTATAGTAAAGTTGCCAAGTAGACCATGTTTTATGTTGTTGTCCATTCATGTGAGTTCTTTGACAATTGCTTCCATTTTGTTTTCTTAGATGACATGGATACTGATGGGTTGAACGAAGATGAGGATTCGGACAGTGAGGATCCCCTGATGTTCTTCTCTTCTGGGAGCAGTTCAACTACAATGCCTATCACTCATGCCCGTTTTGGATCCATTGCTCCTTGCCGGGTTCCACTCCCACTCCCCCCATCCACTTTCTCCTCTTCTGCTTCTGCATCCGCAGCACCATCCTCATTGTCCTCAACAGCATCATCTGGTGCTAGTTCTTCCCCTTCAACTTCCTCCTCTCACCCTGGCATCCTCCGAAGCCAGATTTCTCTGTCCCAAGTAAACCCCGATCAACACACAATGCTTGGAGGACATCAACTCCCTCCACCAACCACTTCACCTTCTGTGATAGTTGAATCTCCACTGGATGCCCCTTCAGAACTACCCAGTGGATCTGGTATGTGCTAAGGGCTTAAAAATCTGACAGTTGAGAGTTTCTTCACTGTTTTTGCATAATGACTTGTTGAGCCAATCACATACTGGGTGAGACAAAAAAACGCGCAATTCTTTGAAATTTTGCAGCACCTCTGAAACAGCAGCTAGAATTATGAAATTCCTTTCCTACACACCCCTATGCATCCTTTGAGCATTCAAAAATTGTTGGCTTATCTCCAACTGTTTTGACACTAGAGTGGCTTTACAGAAGCAACTGGAATTTATTTTTGCACTTGCACCTGGATGCTTACAGGAGGACCTGTCCCACCTGCTTGGAATGACATTCATTCTCAGGATTTTCTCCTCTGCACTTCAGAACTTGCCAAACTCTGACTTGTCCTTATGTTTGGCAATTTGCATATAATAATTTCGCATCCCAGTATTATCATCTTGAGAAACAATGACTTCTTCCACATGAATGCAGTTTCCTTCAGTTCTGGCTAATTTTTAGTCTTTCGCTGCTTCGCTTCCTCTCAGATAAACTGGTTCCTCGTAGCTTGTGGATCAACCTCTTAGAAGTAGGCCTACATTTCTTTCATCCTTTACCTTAAAATTCTTGCAAAATTCTGCCCATCCCATTCTTTTGCCAAGAGCAGCATTTTCATGGAGAGATGGAGGAGCTCTGGCCCAAGATTTGTGTACTCCATGCTTACCAACTACTCTTCCACTGATATGTTTCCTTGCACAAAAATAAAGTTTAAGTTGCCTTTGCGTTTTTGCTCCTGGGCTAAAATGGCTGGAGAAAAACAAGCAACAATTTTAGGATGTTTTTAGGATATGTAGAAGTACTTGCAAAAAAAAAATTTGCCTTGGTATCTTCTATCTCACAAACTCCAATGAATCTCAAAGAGTGGCACGTTTTTTTAATCTCACCCAGTATATAGGACATACTACTAACTGAGCAGTTGCATGGAATTTGTCTGTGGTGTTTAAGCAGAAGTTTTTGATGCATCTAGCTGGTCTAATCTCGAAAGTTGCTCTATCTTGTGCATTGCTGTTACAGGTGCTAGAGAAATGACTCAGCTGGTGTCGGAGAGTTTTAGGCGACACGGTCGTGTTGTCTCCAAGGTGAAACGCTTCCTTCGACCCATAAGATTCCATCCCCTGGATGAATCCTCTTTAGTTAGTCCCTTTGATCATGTTCTAGTTGTATATGCTCAGAGTTTCATGACTATCATAAGGTTTTTTTTTTACTATCATAAGAGTTTTGTGACACAAGTCTTTCTCCAAATGCAGGAATCAGACTCCCGTGCACTGGTCAGTGCTGACTCTCAGACTGCACTGGTCAGTGCTGATTCTCGGACATTGGTCAGTAGCAGTTGTAATGACCCCATTTGGACAGTTGAAGTGAATGAGAGCATCATCAGCCTCCTTCTGAAGCTTCATGCGAAGCTGAGTGGGAAACCAGACTCCTATGTGATGAGTGATTTGGAAGAGGTGACCCGCTTTGGTGATGGTCCTTTCTTTGTCAAGAATCTCCTTGACAAGATTGCTCAACTGGATCACCACAACAAGGAGTACATCAAGGCAGAGCGGCAACGACTCTGGCCTCAACACGAAGATAAAGATGCTGAAAAGAGTCGGGGGGAAGAGAAGAGGAGGAAGGCGAAGGAGCGACAGCAGCGACTCATAGCTGAGTTTGCCTCCAGACAGAGGCAGTTCATGGAGAAAGCCAAGGAGGCACATGGTAAGAACTGAGAGAATCTGTCAGCTTTTTCCTCACATTATTTTGTGGGTGCAGATGATATGAGTGAATTCTGTTTCATGCAGAACCAATGGAGACAGAGGGAAAGCCAGCAAGTTCCAGGCCAGAACTGTCCTTCAAAGACAAAGAATACGACTGTGTTATATGTGGACAGACCACTCCAAGCACTGAGGATAGGCCTGTTGGCTTGGTTGTTCTTTTGCAGGTATTGTACTCATTCCAGGGGTGTATACCCCTAACTTATGACGTTGTACAGTGATGTGTGAGGAACTTTGAAATATTAGTCCGAATTTGTCTGAAAGATTGATAAAAGTTACAGATAAATCATCTGGAATCTGCCCTTTTTTAAATCTATTGAATAGCTGCAAGAACTTTCTTATGGCCTATGCTGAGTGTAACCATTTTAAAATTATGCAAATTTCATTGGGCTATACTCTTTGTGATGTTGGGTATGCATCATAGCAAGGTTAGCACAGTCATCTATGCACACAGAATGGAAAAGGAAGATGAAACAATTGGGGCAGGACCAGAAGAAACCATATAGAAAAGGAGACCCACTAAGTCTGTTCAAGGGACATTTATTGACTCAGTGAATCTTCTTTTATGTACCACAGGTATTGAGAAGGCCAAGTAATGAATCAGCTACTTCTCAATATCGAAATATCTTGCTCTCATTCACTGGTCTGTTATTCAGTTCTAAATTTGCTTCAGTACCCATGCACCATTAGGCTTTGTCAAGTGTGAAAATGCATATTTTACATTGTGCATTTGATTTCAATGACTTAATGAGTTGACTTGCAGCTGAAATACATTGATGTATTTCATTTTTTATGTGCTACTTCAGTATTTTTTATTTTTTAAAATGAACTATACCTACTGATTTCAAGTTCCATGCATGTGAGCTACATCCTCCTGGTGTCAATTTTTGCATTTCTTGAATTTCACTTCACTTTGTCCTTGAAAGAATGGCTTAAATGTGATTCTTCCTGTTACAGCCCTCAAGTGTTCTGGGAAATCGGTATCTGGACACAGAGGGCCTAGTGCTTCCAACCAACCAGGCAAGCTACATGAGACTTATCAAGCTTACTTCTGGAGATGACCACTTTGACCAGGAAATGGAAAATCGAATTGAAGAGCTCAAGAGGCAGTTCAGCGAGGTAATGCACAAAGCTTTTCACCAAAATCATATTGTTTCTAAGTCTGAATGAGCCTCCTTTCTTTGAAATAGAAATTATGGTTGTCATCAATGAAACAGTTAAACTGGATGAGCCTAGTTCATTTGTTACGCCTAGTTGGTACAAGCTGGATGCTTCATTTTTGGTGACTTGGAGCACATGATTATGCTTGAGCATTTTAAAGATGTTGGAAGCTTGAAAGTCTTATTGTTTCCAATAGTGTCTATTATGTGGGTGTCTGAACTTAATTGGAAAAAATCAAGCTTGAACCCAACATAGTCTTGACACTCTGGGAAGTGAGGTGGAAATCTGTACATAGCATGTGCTTTCTCTGCTGCAATACTTTGTTTCCCTTGTTTCCTGTGGAATAAGAATTGAGCATAGAAATAAAAAACCACATGTGAAGAGCCTAGAGAATATCACATGTAAGGTTGTTTTCATACATTTTCTTGAACTTCTTCTGTCTGCAATATAGCATTTACTTTTTTTGCACAATATTTCAGAATTGTACAAAATGATGATGCCCATTACATACATGTCTTTTGCTCAGTAACATGTTCCTCTTGTACCAGGAAGAACTCATTCTCAGGGTGATCTTGCAAATTCTCATTATTTATAGATGTACATTATGAGTCTGATCATATGTACTGTCTGAACTTAGATGGTCTTACCCTATGTTTCTTGCACAATAAACTAGATCTGTCTTACTGCAAAACTTTAGTCAACATATACTTTGATACTAATGCTTCAAACTTCAAATTTTAATCACAACTCACATGTGTGATAAACTAGAATTCTGCAGTATTTGATTTTGAAACCATTTCATCCTACAGCAAATTTATTATAGGCCTAAAATAATTTTGGAATTTGCAAACTCTCAATAGAACTTCACAACTGGCTGGGGATGATTGCCCTCCCCTCACCCCAACTTCACCTTATCTGTTCCCACCTGCACTCTCTTGTCTTGGGGCATACTTTTTGTACTATTTATACTCCACTTTCCTCCTCACATCCCAAATACATACAGGGTGCGCGAGCTATTTGAGAACAAAATTTGACTTTGAGGAAAACTAAAATATTCAGTAGAAAAACCAATATATTTTCATAGAATTTTGTACACATGTTCTTACATACACATAACAAAAGGCTATTCAATAAAACCGCCTTCAACCTCGATTATGGTCTCGATGCGGCTTCTGAAACGAATACATGCGTTGATCAGGTGATTCTTATTTATGTTTGCCATAATGTCCCCGATGGCAGCCTTCAATGAGTCCTTGGTATTATGGGCATGCTTGTTGGTCTCCCTCTCAACGACGCCCCAGACGTAGTAGTCCAGGGGGTTTAAATCAGGAGAGCTAGGAGGCCAACTGTTAGGGGTAACATGATCGTGAAAAATTTCGGCCAGCCACTCCTGGGTCGTGCTGGCTGTGTGAGAGGGAGCAGAGTCTTGCTGGAACACGTACGGCCTCCCCCCGAGCCGAGACACTGTCAAGCCCTGGATTGAGGGAGTGTCTCGGGGGAGGCCGTACGTGTTCCAGCAAGACTATGCTCCCTCTCACACAGCCAGCACGACCCAGGAGTGGCTGGCCGAAATTTTTCACGATCATGTTACCCCTAACAGTTGGCCTCCTAGCTCTCCTGATTTAAACCCCCTGGACTACTACATCTGGGGCGTCGTTGAGAGGGAGACCAACAAGCATGCCCATAATACCAAGGACTCGTTGAAGGCTGCCATCGGGGACATTATGGCAAACATAAATAAGAATCACCTGATCAACGCATGTAGTCGTTTCAGAAGCTGCATCGAGGCCGTAATCAAGGTTGAAGGCGGTTTTATTGAATAGCCTTTTGTTATGTGTATGTAAGAACATGTGTACAAAATTCTATGAAAATATATTGGTTTTTCTACTGAATATTTTAGTTTTCCTCAAAGTCAAATTTTGTTCTCAAATAGCTCGCGCGCACCCTGTATGTTGTTTATATCATGTATGATTGTCCCTTGAAGGGAGGCTCAGGAAAGACTGATTTATGCCAAACTCCTCATTATTGGGTACTAATGAGCTGATTTTTTATTTCAGCACTACTGGCTTTTGTCATTGAACATCGGTTGGCAGGGTGGGATCCACGTCCAGACCTGTAGTCACCATCTTCACTTGGACTGTCATAAGGCATACCTTGAGTCCCTGCGGACACAGAGTCGACAGCAGAGTTTGGATGTGACACATGGAGAATACGCTTGTCCACTCTGTCGCCAGCTGGCTAATGCTGTTCTTCCACTCTGCCCATCCATTGGAGAGCAGACGGCCCTAGTGAAAGCAAGGCCTGGGGACAATGCAGCTTCTGTAGCACGTGAACTTGTTGAGTTCTTGAGCCAACAGCCCCTACCTCCTTCAAGACATTCACCCCTCTTGACTGCCATGAATGGGATGATGGAGAATTTAACCAACGCCACTCTTCCTCGATATCGATGTTATTGTGCTACACCCACCCCACAATCCCTCTTCCTCTTTGTCAGCTCAATTGCAAGGACAAATTTAGAAATGGATCTGGTGCAACGAGGTGGGACTCTGGTGCTAGCTGAGAAGGCAAGGCTTCCACGAAGGAGCTGCATTGGTGAGTCTCAGTGAATGCCTGTATTTCTAGACAACTTTCCAACTCAGTTTTCTAGTTAGTTTTCTTGTAATTAATGACTGAGTTTCTGGTGAATTAGATATTTTAACATTTAGCAGTTCAAAATTGTTAAAATATCATACTGTGAGTATTTCTAATTTTGTTTTCAAGTTATAAGGGTTAATGTCACTGTTTTTTATAGGTGGTTTTACATCACATCACATCACTCATTTGTTGAGTATTGATACTCCAGCTGTAGGGGTGGTAAATGTAATAGTTTATTTTGCTAGCCATGTTTTGCATGCAAATATAAAGTGTGAGGAAAAAGAGTTTGAATGACAGTTATAGTTTTTTTCTCACTTTACAGTTCCTCTCCTCTATGTGCTGTCAATGCACATGAAGTTCCTGAGCACGGAGTTCTACACACAGCTCCTCTCTCAGGTCATGGGCCTGAGTGTTGAAGGAGAAGATAA
This sequence comes from Darwinula stevensoni, assembly GCA_905338385.1. Classification (NCBI taxonomy): domain Eukaryota; kingdom Metazoa; phylum Arthropoda; class Ostracoda; order Podocopida; family Darwinulidae; genus Darwinula; species Darwinula stevensoni. The sequence goes on from CAJPEV010001560.1 coordinate 33,225, forward strand.
AGCAAAAAGCATATCCATCTTTGACAAGGATGTCCCTCTTCTCATTCGTGACATCACTTCTCTCCTCCTGCAGATTCTTCTCATGCTTCCGCTTCATGTTGACATTGGTATGAAAGAAAATTCAGTCTCTTTTTACATCCCTCAACCTAAATTTAAAATGTACCAATGCTAGGATTCAAGCAATGGACTGAGCTGATAATTATCTCAGACCCATGATCCATTGCCAAGTGTGGAAAATGTAGTTTATAGCCACAAAATGACTGAAGCAAACATATTTGTAGGCAGAGAATATACTTTTTTATCTCTGGAGTCTGGAAAAACAGACTTAGAGAGAAGGGAGGGGGATTTGGTGCTATGACACCAGACTATGTTCACATGAAACCAGATTGATCCTTTTTCCTCCATTTTGGGTTGGGGAAATTATTGGCAAGATGGAAAGCTGTCATGGATTCAGATGATGCTTTATTAGAAGCTATAACTAATCATTGTGGTGCATCAGTATATTTCTAATTAAATATGAACATGGACAATGAATTGGATTCTGACTTTGGTCCTTCTCTCTTTCAGCTTACTTCAACTGCCTGGTGCAGAACTTCTTCAATGTGGTCTTCTTCCAAGTTCTTTGTCAGCTGTCACTGTCTACTTCTGTAGAGCAGCGAGAGGTGCTCAAGTCTGAGACTGGTTCAGAAGATCTGAAATCTTTGCTTGGATCTTGCATCAAAAACCTTGAATCTTCTCAGCTATATACTGATGATGCAGGAGACAAGAAACTTGACCTCTCAGTTGAGAACTTAGAGGAAGTGGTTCAGGCTAAATGCTTGCCATATCTCCGAATGGCAGCATTATTGAGGACCCATGTCTATGATGAACCATTGCCGAATATTGAAGAAGCATCAGATGAATTTGGAACAATATGTGTGTATCTGGAGCTGATGCGAAGTGATTGGAAGAAACAAGGATGTGGAGCAGTGGATGCTTTGCACTGGGCTGTTAAGCCAATGGCAGATGTCCTCAACACATGGTGTGCAGATTTGGCCTCATTTGGTCAGCGGAGCCAATTTGCTGCTCATCGTCTTCTTGCACGACTACATCTGGACTGGAAACAACCCAGGCTCCTTACCCTCCCACTCTCCTATGATAACATCTTTCAAGTAAGTCATGTAATCCAACTCCTTCACATTCTGCTTTTTCTCATGAAAGAATCTGATCCATGTGTCAGGTACATAGAGAGTGCCTCCACTTAAACTTCTTACTGATGGGAGTTCTTGAAAATGTCCTTTGATCCCCTGCAGTTTTTCCACCGCCGTCCATGTTCCCAGTGCAATTCAATACCCAAAGAGCCAACAGTGTGCTTGGTGTGTGGAACCATGGTCTGCCTAAAGGAAAACTGCTGCAAGCAGACTGGGGTCTGTGAAGCCGTGCGGGTCTGTCCCTCATCCATCCTTTCATTTGCAAGCTTAAGTTGCAGTCTTTTTCATCATAGCAGAAATGAATGTACAATGCCACTAGAGCAGAAGTTCAGCAAATATGAGAAAAGTAGCTAGGATGTTTCATATTGGATATGCCAAGCAGGTCGGGCAATAGAAACCCAGGAAGCAATTTCTGATTGCAAATTTTTATGAATTCACTACAGTTTATCATCATTCAGGTTGCTTCTAATATCCATTGCACAAGATGTTTGAAAGTAACATTTTAATTTCATAGTCATGAATTTCTTATGTCTCTAAAACAGCAGGAGGTGAGCAAAACTTACATATTTTATTCATCCCCTTTCTTTAGGTTTATTTAAGTACATAAATGAAGTCAAAGTACTTGATCTAGTGAGAGAATGTTACAAAATTTTAATTTTGTAATTGTGTAAATGTAACATATCACATCTGCCATGATAATTCTTCTCAAACACCATAAGTTAATTATGCTATCATACCTGCAGGGATTACTATATATTCTTTTCTGAATTCATCTTTTACCTCTGGAAGGACCCTTAGCTTTGATGCATAAGAACATTTTCCTTCTAATTTTCCTCATTAAAAAGAAATGGAGGAAGAATGATCTAACCAGTCTTGGATATGGGAAATAGGATGAGATAATATGTCATTAAATGGGAAAATATTCACTTTGGCATTGTCACCTCTGAACACATCATGAACAAAACTTTTAGTTTTAGAAGTTTATTTGTATAATTAAGAAAATCTTGAAGACAGAAGTGGAATAAAGTAATATTCTGCTTATTTGAAGTTTTTGAGGTATTTAAATTTGAAATACTTTCATACTAAATATTGTCACTTTTAAACACCATAAAGTATGGTAACTTTACCTCCTTTTCTTTTCTTAACTGCTTTCTGAAGGCTGATTAAAGTATGGTCTCTTTGCCATTTTAATCACAAATTATTTTTTGCATGCTTGTTTTCCTGACAATACCTCTTGTAATTATACAACCAATTGGTTCCAATGGTTACCAATGAGTGTACAATGCCTAAGTGGATCTTCAGATTCAGGAAAAGTGCCTCAAGAATGAATTTATGGGTGGGAGCATTATAAACTAATAAAATTTGCTTTTTATCCCAATGCTTAAGGCATTGTGACTGTGAATTGTACACAAGCTGGAAAAAGGATTTAGCTGAAGTCTTTCCCATACTTTCTGAGGGCTGTACTATATACATAACTTCTCAGAAAAGACAAGTGCATGAAATTTTGCATTAAATCAGATGCAGAGTTGCCCTTACTAAGAACTGCTTGGATTATCATGGTCAGTAGTATTAATAATATACAGATCACAAGTATCACTGGAGGTTTCCATGTCATGCACAGAGGGACAGCCACTTTTGTTTCTTAACAGTCATAGTCATATTTTCTTAGGGAGAGAGTATGCCCTCCTAAGGAAGTTATTCTTAAGGTGGATTTTTGAACAGAGAACTATCTGATAATGCAGCTTCATTTCAGGGAAAATACATTGTATTTATTGAGAACTGTCTGATAATGCTGCTTTATTTACCGGATTTATAATGCATTTTCTCTGAAATAAAGCTGCATTATCGGATAATGCTCTGTTCAAAAATCCACCCTTATTCTCCTCTTCTTATGCTATTATGAAGGTGCAACAAAGAAATAATGGATATAACTAACCAAGGAGAAACCTTTCCATTTGAGCAAGGAGGAATGCATGCAAATTCTTGCTCCCATTCAGTCATGTTCCATTGAGGGTATGCCTATTTTGGTAGTATGGCAGGTTCTGTGAGACATGTCAATTAAGTTCATAAGAAAAATAAGTGAATATGAATGCTGGTGATTTATGAGAAAGACATAAGGAATAATTTTCCAAAATGTGTGTAGTGTGAAGTTTTTTTTTCTTATTAATTCTAGCATGCAGTGGACTGTGGGGCTGGTACAGGAATATATCTGGCTGTGAATTCCTCCTCAATTATTGTGATTCGTGGAAGAAAGGCATGCCTGTGGGGCAGTGTCTTCCTTGACAGCTATGGAGAGGAAGACCGAGACCTCAAGTAGGGACAACATCCTTTGATCTCATAAAGTCACTCACTATTGGTTCTACTAATGTTTCCCAATTTTTCTTCTTTCACAGGAGGGGACGGCCTCTGTATTTGAGTGAAGACCGCTACAAGCTCCTTCAGAGCCAGTGGCTCAACCATGCCTTTGATCACACAAACAAGAAGTGGATTTTGCATAAAGATAATCTCTAACCTGTATGGATTTGTCTTTACAGAGGAAGACCAGTGCATCTTCATTGTTGTCCATGTGCGCTTAGCTGTGTGATGTCAGCTACTGTTGTGCCGACCCAAAATCTCTTTCCTCTAGCATACAGGGTGTTTGGTGATAGATCCTCTATCTCTCTATCCTTCATCCACTGTGCTCGAGTGTGATTTTATCCGATTGCGCGAAATATTTCCCCCTGTTCAGTTCTGTATCATGATGAATTGATGAATAAGGAAGAAAATTCTGATTTCCGTGATTTTTCTTGACTTTTATGAGAGAACTTATCTGCCACATGATGTCATGATGACCACCACAATGGAGGTTATTTATAGTATTGAAGTTGAATAAAAGTGATGGAAATCTTAAGCTCTGCAATGAAAATTTGAGGCTCTGCCTCATCTCATGCCTTCATCTGAAATGGATGCAAGACATGTTTGACATTTACAGAGGATGTTTTGAATTCTTTCACAAGTTAAAGGGTTGAGAAAATCTTAGCTTTTCATCTAATGTGGTTTATGGAACAAGAGGAAGCTGCTAAAAGAAGAGTGAAAGTTCAAGGTGATGTGAAATTCACATGTTGGCATGTGAATTTCATCACTAGTTGGTAACCACCAGGTGGAAATTTGATGAGCATTTCCAAACTGATTCTCCTGCCTGTTGACTAGTTTAGCTCCCATAAGCTTGGTGAATAACAAACAGTCTCATTACCCCAGGGCAAGGGTGCCCAAAGTGGATGTTCTCTAAGGCACTTTGTGTGCTGGATGCACCCCATGGGCCACACTTTGGGCACCCCCTGCCATAGGGCATTGTTAAACATTACTTGACTGGAAAGGTGAAGTGTAATGTATAACCATGCCATGAAAGATGACAGTCAAGTTGAGGGGACTGTGCATTTCCTTTCCAAAAGTGAAGGCCAACCCAACAAGCGTAGCCATTTCTTCCCAGGTAAGAATCAACTTTCTTTTGTTGGACTCTCCATGGTAGAGAGCCCGTGAACCCACCCAGGTCAAGGTTTCAAGCATGTCTTCCTTCATGCTTTGACAATAAACACCTTACTGTTGGGCAACTCAGAAGTATTGTTGGAGCTCAACCATATTTCCTCACCAAATGGCACCAAATTACCATGCCTCTTTACAACACAGTGAGCTCCTGCACTGCTGTCATGTTGCCATTAATAGATACTCCAGACAAGAAAAGTTTTCTACTGTCAAGCACCTAGCCTAGATTTAGGACATTACAGGGTTTGGTGATATAAACCAACTCCTGATACCCCCCAAGACCAAAGATCACCAACTGTCATTGAGCAACCTTGCTGGCCACTCACAGGGTCCTCTACAACCAATCCACAAGAAACCTATCATGACTTCCCTACAATATCAGCACCATCTTTTCCAGCAGGATGGTGCCTCATCACATTACTCTCTTGAGGCTCACATTCTGAAGGAACACTTCATCAAACAGTGGATTGGTGGCAGAAGGCCCTGTGAATGGCCAGCAAGGTCGCCCAAAATGACAGTTTGTGGTCCTTGGTTGTGGGGGTCACCGAAGGAGATGGTTCATGTCACCAAACCCTGTAATGTCCCAGATCTCATGACAGCCGTATTCCTCCAACCATGGTGACAAAAGCAATGGATCAATTTTCCTGTCAGATGTGCTCCAATGCTGAAGGGGGTAATTTGAAATGGATGCCATACTGAAGCATCAATGCCCACACATATCTGTGGTATAATTTTAGGTTAAGAAGGGAACCTTCAAAACAGTATACAGGTATTTTTCTTCAATGTTTTTTCTGTACCTTTTGTGTTCTATGCAATTAAACATGCAGAGGGTTTTCTGGGACACCCTGTATATTGTTGAAGCAATCCTGAGACTTCGTTTTTGTCAGAGCAATTTTCATACCATTATCAGCATTCTCACCTCTCCACTGTCAGCTCTAATGGTGCTTCCAATGGAAAGACATGTAGAATTATGCACACTTCACTCTGCTGCTTCCATCATAAGTATTCTTACATAACTGAATGTTATTCATTATCTAAATTATACAGGACATGCATTTGTTGGAAGGAGGAAGTCATGGTAGGATCCCAAGCATTTGCATTGTCAGCCTTGTCACCTTTTGTGGCAGCCAAAACAGTACTTGATGTGTCAACATGCTTGATTTCAAAATGAGGATGCTTCCATAAATTACAAGGAAATTATGCAGATGAGGATAAGATCTTGAAGTTGTCACCATAGGGAATTTTAAATTGTATAATAGGTAACATCTAGTAGCTATCAACCAAAGGCTAGCTGGTAGACACCTTCACTGCACTGACAGTCCACTGAAGTCAGGCCTGTAGAAATCCATTTCACACATCCATGATTGAAGGTGCTGCTGCAATAATGCACCATTCCAAGAAAAAAAACTCAGTGCTCTCCCTGAGATTGAGTGGATTCACTACCTCTCCACCACTGATTTTTTTTATTTAGGAAAGGTGTAATATATCTGAACTAGTCAGTTGCATCACAACAGCATTTGTGTCCATCTCTTGATTTTAGAACTTTCCTGTGTGTGCCATTATCACCATTATAAGTACAGGGTTAGCCAGAAAAATGTACCCCATTTCAGGTTTATATAACTTTGGTCATTTCTAACAGATCTATTTAATTGAAAAGGACCAAAGGGGAAGATTCAAGGGTCTGGAACTTTTACATTAACACACATGTCAAGCCTCATGTATAGCTATTTCTACAGAGGGTTGACAAAAGTTTCCAAAAAAATTTTTGAAGTCCAATTTTTCCTGTTCCTGTGATTGTATATGCAAAAATTTATATAGGAATGATGGTTGACAGTTTGTGTACCCATCGCATAAATTTAATCACATTTTATTTCAATTTACATGCATTTGCAAACTGTCCATTTTGTCCACCAACCCTTCTTGTGCAGACACAAATGGGAAAGCATAAAAAATTGACTGCAGCTCAACAGGGTACCATATTTTATTGCTCTAAGCATGGTGACAAATACTGTATAAAACACCAGTTACTGACCCATGTATTGGAACAATGGGTCCCACACCCTGCCATGAAAAGAAGCCCCAGTGCATGCAGCTGAAGCTGTGTTTTGCAGTTGCCACAGTGCAGGAGGACAACCACTCATCTTTCGGTTTGTGCCATTTACTTACTTCTATTCTTACTACAATACATGGGTCAGTAACTGGTGTTTTGTATAGTATTTGTCACCACACTTCACTTACAGCAATAAAATATGGTACCCCATTGAGCTGCAGTCAATATTTTGTTATCACATTGTGTCTGCACAAGAAGGGTTGATGGACAAAATGGGGAGTTTGCAAACGCGTGTAAATTGAAATATAACATGATGAAATTAACATGACTGGTAAACAAACTGTCAATCATCATTTCAATCAAATTTTGCATGCATACAGTCAGGAATAGGAAAAATTGGAAAACTTCAAATAAATTTTCGGAAACTTTTGTCTGTATCTCACTTAGTTTATCATAAAACATTTATAGTGCATTGATGATGGAATGAAAAACCAGTTCACAATGAAAAAAAAGAAGATATGATTAGTTGATCCTTGTCCTGAGAATTGAATGAATTTAAAGCACCTCAAAGCATGACTACTATTTGTGAGTGAATGGTCTTACTTTTTTTTAATGTTCTAAAAAAAAAGGTTCTAGAGAGAATGTTGAAAATATCTTCCTTTAGGGTCATTTTTAGGGGATTGAGTCCTCCAAGAAAAGGTTTCTTCTTTCAGTCCCAAGGAAGGCTAAATGGAACATTACTTTTCTTGCCAAAACAATCCCTTAGCAAGAAGGATCAGCAAATATGCAGTATATTGAAGCTGTATTCATTGCTCAATATAAGCAATTGTTTTTTTTGTCCATCTTTGATAGACTTGCAGAAGAATCAGATCAAGATGTTGTGATAGCCCATCCATTCCTTATAAGAAAAGTAGGTATATACCAGGACAGCCAAAAAATGTACCTCATTTCAAAATTGTGTAACATGAGTCTTTTCGAATCAATCTGTTTCCTTTATTACAGGTTATATTGTGGGATAACTCTTGGGAGTTTTTTTAATGAAATTTTCTAAGTAAATGAACAAACATGGGTTCAAGCATAGAACAAAAAATGAAAGTGGTAGAAATCTTCAGAGTCAGCAGTGGAGACACAACAAATGTTTCTGCTGTCATTTTAGTGATCAGACAGCACTTCAATGTACTGCATATTTGCTGATCCTTGCTAAGTGTTTGTTCTGGCAAGAAAAGTACTGTTCCATGCAACTTTCCTATGGATTGAAAAAGTACACATAGTCCTTTGATGACCTTCCAGTAGTTCCCAACACAAAGGTCAAATTAAATTTTCCTCTCTAAAGGGGAAGTGTTGGCAATACCTGAGAGGTGCTTTGAATACAGTATCCTATTGTACCATTTTGGTTTTCACCAAGCTTGCACAGTAAAATTCTGTTGTAACTAAGGGGCAGTAGACCATGAAAATTACATTGTTATATGAGGGAGTTCATTATAAGTGGGATCTTAAATTATGGGTACCCAGCAGAGGATACAACTTTTTTTGCTACAAGGAGAATTTAATCAAATAAAAATTTCATTATGATAGGGCTTTATTGTACTATTTTATTTACAATGCTTGCTATCCTATAAACCCATTGTCATTCCACCTCAAATGCCCAACAGACTGTGGGGGACAAAGAGATAGCCCTGTTGAAAAAAATATAATGCTAATATTTTAACATTCACGCTTGCTATTCCCAGGTTATAAGGCTTCAAAATGTTTACCTTGCGCATACATCCGCATAGATCCCTCAGTGCCCCAGGATCTATCTAACCAATGAAAATGCTTTAAATCTCATACCAATAATGAAATGGGGATGTCTTAAGGAGTAATACAATAAAGACTTCTGTGAAGTTTCGGGCAGGTGTTCCCACTAGTTAGTGCAGTGGCTCCCAACCCTTCTTTCACTTGTATTGAACCTTCCAACATCAAGTGGGTTGCAACCCACCATTTGGGAACCTTGAGTTACTGAGCTACCAGTCAGTGAATATAATTACCAGGTGCCAATAAGTTTGTATTTTTTTTCTGAGAAAGATAGTTGAGTGAAGGACATTGAAACAGATCAGTTGGTCATCCAAGCAACTGTCAAATCTTAAAATATTGATTATAAATGAAATAATGTTATAACATCCTTCACAGTGAAGCATGAGTTATGACATGTTGCTCCATGGATTCCCTAGGGAGGTTAAAGGCCTAGTGTAGGAGATGCTGAATGCCAGTCATACTAAGGGACCTCCAAGTGACCACCATAGTGAATGGAAAGGAAATTATCATAATAGAGAACTTGAACCACATTACCTTCCCCAAAATTATACAACCACAACCAGAAAATATTGCTTAAGGTAGTACCCATTGAGAAATAAAACTGCAATATCATCCAGTTGTAAATAAGAAATTTAAGCAAATGAGTCTTATCATTGATGTTGAGATGTAATGAAAACTATTATTTCCAGGTACATCTAGCTTCACAGCTACCAAAAAGATACTTTAAGCAATTGATGAAACAGAATTCAAATATTTCACTTCAAGGATAGAAGCTACAAATCCCTGTACCTTAAGTATTCCAGAAATGTGTGCTTCAAAAATGATGTGCTTAAACATGTTTTCATGTGAAGAGGAATAAGTCAGTACTTTGTAGGAACACCCTCCTAATCTTTGGTTTGCTATGTTGTTTCTTACTAACTCAAAAAAATTGTGTTTTGATGTTATTCATGGTTATGGTCTTGCACATTTCTTAGACATGGTTGAGTTTATTTAATGATAAAATAATAAATAGAAAACCTTTACAAAACCTCTATCAACTTGAATAGTTCCTAAAACAGGAATCAGTGGTGAGGAAGTGAGGGAATATAAATGAGTAAAAATGTTGCTTTATTGGGGTAACCCTTGGGAATGAATGCAAAAATATTTGATGAGTTTTTCCTCAATGGGCAAACCTCCATGACAAATACAGAAAAGTCCATGTGATACCTCCCACAATTTTTATTAAATTCAGGGTATGAAAGATGAATGACCCCATTCCCAATCTCTTTCCTAACCCATGTGACAAATCTTGATCAATTCAGAGCTATAAAAAAGAAAATCACTAGGTGACAGTGGGGAGAGTTTATTACCTCTCAGGTAGGACAAATGAAAGGAAAAGCCTCTCACAGATCAAAAATGGAAAACTGCTTACAGAGCTGTTCAGTTTCTTGGGTTTGCTTCCATTAAATATTTAGTGTTTTAGCATTATTGTACAGGTAAGTGCAACCAATGACTCCAACAGACAGAAAGAAGTCTTGAATCTTGATGGATGGATGGGAAAATGCTATGGCCAATAATGCAAATCATTCAGTACATTCATCCTTTTACATTCAACACAGGTTGAAATCTTCCAGGCTGCTCCTGACATTCTCCAGGACACTCACACATTCATTCTTTCAAGTGTTCACAGATTTCAAAAACCTCCAGTCTGCTCTTGATACACTTCAATCACATCATCATTCTCCATGTCGAGCTGCAAAAAACATATTCAACCCAATAATATTAACAATATTGTTAAAAGAAATATCACAATGAAAGACTACTGATAGTGAAAGGGAAAAATTAGTACACTGCAAGGGTCATTGAACAGGATATTCTATTGCAATATTTCCCACCCCTGTCAAACACCATCCAAGATCATTCTGAGTTTTAATTTTAAAAGTTCTTAATGCAGCTGCTGCACTAATTTTATACTGATGAAGATAACACCTTAGAGCAATTCTGGTTCATATGTTGAATGTGTTTAACTGAAACACATAAAACTGATGTTTTACAAGCTTCTAAAATGTGGTACTAGACACTTCAAGTTCTGAAATTAGAAAACGTTGACATTTTATGTTTTCAGTAAATTTATAATTACTGGTATTTATATTATAGTACTGATTTCAATTAGCCTACTAACAATTGAATTGAAAGCAATTTACTGAAAACATCCAAGAAGTTAGTAGCTACTTGGCTGTCAGGCTGACTTTTCAAGTCATATAATCAATTGACTATTAGCTTTTTAGATGATGTTTTGATGAAGCCTGTTGCTTAGAAACTTCTCATGATTATTTAGCATAATAACTGGGAGAAAGTTCATGAGAGCACATTGGCTAAGAGGTCTTGCATACCAGGAAATTTAAAAAAAGCAAGACATTAAGAAAATCGCAAGAAGACAACCTACCTGCTTTGGGGTTTCCTCATCATTGATCCTCCGCCCATCAAACAGGAATCGGAGTGATGTCACAGGAACACCCTGGAATTTAAACAGTAGATCATGAACAAAACATCCTATGAGGTCAAGGTCATTCCACCTCAAGTGGGACAGTAGGGCATGCAGTTATGTGCATTTATCTAAAATATCTCACAGTAACAGCTTTGAGGAATAGGCAACTTCCAAATGGTCAATACAAGCAGAAAATGGATTAATCTTAAATTTCCAAAATAAGATGAAACTCTCCTCCCAACAAGCACATGGTTGCTTTTTGGGAGGATAGTCAGTCGGTTTTTTCTTTCAACACTACAGACATTGTCGGACGTGACCCGACAGTTGACCACAAAAGGTTAATGCTATTATTTCTGGTCCCATTAGTTCTATCATAATAACTGCAACAGATAACATTTGCTACAAGCAAGCACAAGGAAGCACTCAACATGGACAGGAGACCATCTAAAAGAGCCCTGCAAAAATTATTCCAACTTTTGCCAGTCAAGCAAAGTTTTTTCTCACTCTGGCTTCCATATGGCCAAAATGCAGCTTCTGCATAAGACTCACACAAAGACACAACTCAGTAATTCTGATGGGCAACACAAAGGGGCAGAAGCTGCAATAAGGGAGAGATAAGTACAATAAAAAAACTCACTGCAGTAGAAGTACTTCATTGTTTCTCTTTATTCCCGAGACACTTTGCTCTTTACTCACCAAACCACAAACAAAAAGTACTCACCATTGGTGAGAGGTAATTTTACAGGCCAGGTGTAAAATAAATGTTTTAAAATCACCATCCATATGCAATATGATCCACTTAGAGGCATCTGCTAAGCTCAAAATGCCATAAACCTTATACATTTTGAGCACATGAAGAAAATTCAAAATTTGACCTGTCATAGAAATGACTAAAGCTGCAAATTCAATTAAGAGAAATTCTTACATCAACCAAGGTGTTAATAAAAATTAAATTGAAATCAATTTAATTTTTATCAGTTTCCAAATCTTTGTGTTTTTCTCCTCTGATTTTCCTGTCTAGTGTAGCACACGCTATACTGGTGGGGTGATTTATCACCAGAGAAAGAATATCTTTGTTGGCTGGCACTTGAGCTCTATAGGGCATTTCGAGCACATTGATGACACTTGCAATATACTGGATGAACACCGAAACTATAATGATGTCAACAGGAAAGTGATTTAAGGCTTAGGAAGGAGCATACTTTTCCTTTGCAGTCCTTTGCACACTGAGCATGAATTTAACCAGCACATATAAGCTTTTAGGCACATTCTAACTGAATATGCTTAAAATGAATGAACAAGAAAAATGCATTTACTTTATGTCATACTTGTAGACCACTGTAACTTTGGATGAAAATAGGAAACATATATATTACTCATTTTATGAATTCAGTACATAGTAAAGATGCATAATGGACTTTGCAATTTAACTTTCCAATGTAATCATTTAGAAATATTTGACAAGTCTATGAAGAATGACAAAATTGTCATCTTAGAGTTGAATACTAAACAGGAAGAAACAAATTCCTTCTTGACAACAAATATAGCTTTTCCTAATTATGCCTACAGAAAATTACATTGGATAAATTATTGAAAGAAATAAACTCAAACATTTTGGATGGAGGTGGGATTGTGCATGGCTCCTCTTCCTGAAATTATATAGCCTTGTGAACCATTGAAGCTAGTGCAAGTACAAGGATATATCACTCTTAAAGGGTTTCATGGTTTCAAATGCAGGTTTCAGAGCAACTTTTTTTTCTTTCTCTTTGCTAAACATACATTGCAAATGTGACAACACCAAAGAGATCCTTGGCGTGAGATGTCATCATGAATACCACAACTGTCTCAAATAAGAAAGGCCTATCAGAGAAACACAGCAGTTTTATAGAGTTGCATTGTGTGAAAAGACTGGCTTTCAAATCTCACTTTTGACAATTGTCAAACAAGACACCATTGGTGCACTCTTATATCACTCTTTCAAAAGAGATGTTTGAAAATCCTGGTACTGCCATAGGCTAACTTTATGCTTAAGCTCTTGAAGAATGAATTTCAAATATACAGGACAGGTGAACCAGCAAACTTGCCCAACATTTCTGTCAGACAATTAATCAAGTTCATTCTCACCACTCTCTCGCTGTAGGACTTCTTAAGTTTCCCCATCTGCGTTGTCATCTTGACACGGAAATGAATCTCATTTGAATCTTGCCCAACCACCTTCAACTTGATGTATTCTGATCCTGTGTCTCCACCTTCCCGATTCCCCTGTCAGGATGAAAACATCCTTCCTTTTAATCTCTCAATAATTTGACATCGGCCACTCCTTAGCCTAGGTTTAGCATATTCATAGAAAAATCTACTCAACCAGTCATATGAAGGTATCAATGCAGTTTGGCTTTCACTATTTGAATTTTTTCTCATTAAAGAAAATTGAGTCATTTCCTTTCAACTCACACTCTAAGATCTACACATTGCCAGAAATGTCATTCCTAATTATGAAAAGGGGCTTTGCTCTTTCAGAAAATGATTCATGTGGGATGCATATTTTCATGCCTGTCTAAATATTTAAAAAAAAATTTCATTCTGGTGAAACAGAAATGAAAAAGTGACAGCAAAAAGTTAGGAAACATTTCCTCCTGAATTTTGAATTCAAGGAAAATCTTACAATTGGGTAGGTCTCAGGAGACTCTTTCCAGGAAGTCTACACCAAAACTTTCCATTTAAACAAAACTGATACACTGTTTTCGGATTGAATTGATACCCTCACCTAGGAGTGCACACTTACCAACTTCACCTTTTTTAAGTCATTAGAATGCATTTGTTAAAACTTGTTTTTGAATGAATTTGTTAAAAGTGGCAGGAATAACATGAACCCCAACAACTTTATAAACCTTTACCACTGTGCAATCTCACTCTTTAATTACGCCTGTAAGTAGGCTAATGGAAGAGGAAGTCTTATCAATCTACGCTGTCATACGATTAAGAATAACAATGTTGCAAGTATTGTCATGGGTGAAAGGTATAGAGGTAGGTATGGAACCAAGGTATGGAACTAATCTAGGCCCAAGACATCATACAGCCATCGAATGGCAAACTCACCGATGTATCAGCGGACATCCTTGAATGAGGTAGGTGAGTGACTCCTCAGACACAATACTTTTTATGTGGACTCGGTCCTAACAAGGATTTGGAGGAGAAAGAGAGAATATCCGTTTAAAACTCTGTAGCGGGTTTCCTCATCAGTGTTAGTCATTTGCCAGAACAGGAAATAATCCGCGCACGCGGCAGATGGCGCGAGTCCCGCAGCAACGGTTGTTTCAATGCTGCGTTATTTTCCTTCCCATGAACCTATTCCCAAGAATACGATTTTTCCTACATAAAGCCTTATATACTATCACCTAACCTTAAAGCTTCAAAGCAGGTGCTTTTATAAATAGGAACGGCTGAGGCTATAGAAACCAAAACGTCAATGTCATTAAATAGTCAATAAAAATGTGGCAACTATGTAAAAGATTGGAAGCCTTTATGTCTCCTTACACGAGTAGCCGCTTCTTGTGCGTGCAGGCGTGATTCCAGTCCACACTGAAGTTCTTGAATTCCTCTCACTCATCCAGCTTGCCTCTCGTCCTCGCGTATTCTCTTCAGTACACCCATCTAGTCAGTAACCATGCCTGAAAAGTGAGTGCCAAGACTCGACCTTTGGTAGGCCTGATTTAAACTTTTACCCATGTTCGTCCAAGGTTAGACTTGATTGACTTTTGCAGCTCTTACTCAACATCGACAAGGTGCCATAATGTGGGGAAGAACGTAAACAATGTCAAGTGATGGGCGTAGACCGTGAAGGTTTCTTTGCCGCTGTCATACGAGTGACTGTTAAACGTTACACACACACCTTCACGACATTAGCAGGGTTCACACGCACCCACACTCTTCAAGATATGTGCTAATGGCTTATGGATTCTGGACAGAGTTTCAAGAATTAAAGCAATTACCCACATTTTAATTTTACTTTTTATAACTTCCTGCTTGGACAAATCTTTGTTAAGGATTATAATTTTTTTTCCACATCACTATTATCTGAGTGCCAAATTGAAAAATAAATTGCCTAAACGCCTTGTTCTGCCCGTGTGAAGGAAGTTCCAGTCCTTGGCTCTCCCATATTCAGTGGGCCAAAGAGCAGAAATAACCCCATCTAACAAGGACTCACCCTTTTTCTCTCTTCTTACTGTAAGAGGCATATATACAGGGTGTGCCAGCTATTTGAGAACAAAATTTGACTTTGAGGAAAACAAAAATATTCAGTAGAAAATCCAATATATTTTCATAGAATTTGGTACACATGTTCTTACATACACATAACAAAAGCTATTCAATAAAACCGCCTTCAACCTCGATTACGGCCTCGATGCGGCTTCTGAAACGACTACATGCGTTGATCAGGTGATCCTTATTTATGTTTGCCATAATGTCCCTGATGGCAGCCTTCAACGAGTCCTTGGTATTATGGACATGCTTGTTGGTCTCCCTCTCAAAGGCGCCCCAGACGTAGTAATCCAGGGGGTTTAAATCAGGAGAGCTAGGAGGCCAAATGTTAGGGGTAACATGATCGGGAAAATTTTCGGCCAGCCACTCCTGGGTCGTGCTGGCTGTGAGAGAGGGAGCAGAGTCTTGCTGGAGCCACTCCCTCAATCCAAGGCTTGACAGCGTCTCGTCTCGGGGGAGGCCGTACGTGTTCTGGAACTGTTGAGAACGTTCCAGAAGATTATGATTTCGTAATTACTGATAAAAATTCAAAAAAATTCAACATTTTAAAAAAAAACTCAGCAAAAAAATGTTTTCTGGGAACCTCTCAACGACACCCCAGACGTAGTAGTTCAGGGGGTTTAAATCAGGAGAGCTAGGAGGCCAAATGTTAGGGGTAACATGATCGTGAAAATTTTCGGCCAGCACAACCCAGGAGTGGCTCCTGGGTCGTGCTGGCTGTGTGAGAGGGAGCAGAGTCTTGCTGGAACACGTACGGCCTCCAGAGCCACTCCCTCAATCTAGGGCTTGACAGCATCTCGGCTCGGGGGAGGCCGTACGTGTTCCAGCAAGACACTGCCCCCTCTCACACAGCCAGCACGACCCAGGAGCCACTCCTGGGTTGTGCTGGCCGAAAATTTTCACAATCATGTTACCCCTAACATTTGGCCTCCTAGCTCTCCTGATTTAAACCCCCTGAACTACTACGTCTGGGGTGTCGTTGAGAGGGAGACCAACAAGCATGCCCATAATACCAAGGACTTGTTGAAGGCTGCCATCGGGGACATTATGGCAAACATAAATAAGGATCACCTGATCAACGATGAAGGCTGCCATCAGGGACATTATGGCAAACATAAATAAGGATCACCTGATCAACGCATGTAGTCGTTTCAGAAGCCGCATCGAGGCCGTAATCGAGGTTGAAGGCGGTTTTATTGAATAGCCTTTTGTTATGTGTATGTAAGAACATGTGTACCAAATTCTATGAAAATATATTGGTTTTTCTTCTGAATATTTTTGTTTTCCTCAAAGTCAAATTTTGTTCTCAAATAGCTGATGCACCCTGTATAATATTTGATTTGCTTCAGAAAGCCATTATTTGCATTCCATTTCTTCTTCCTCTTTCTTTTTTTTGTGCTTTGTCTTTCTTTTTTGTCTTTTTCGCCTCCATTTGTTGTCCTTGGCAATAGTGTTTTTATATGTAGTTTACTATGTTCCTTTTTTTATTTTGTTCTGTTGATGATATGAAAGTTTTTTACCCCTACCTTTTCTGATAATGGAGGGGGGGAGATATTGACGTGGGACATGAAGCACCTCTTTTGAGACCTGCTAAACAAGGAAGCAAATGTTTGGCATAAAGTTGCACCATGAAACTGTTTCAGCTGTTATATCTGCTTATTTGTACTTGACAATGAGAGAAATATATTGCCTCAATCGCATGCAATCATAAAAAAAGCCTCAGGTTTTCAGGTGAATTAAATGTAAGGCTATTTTGAGTATACCAATTCATTGGCAAACTGTGTGATATGGGGAAGGAAGGGCAGGTCAGGCTAGATGTAGAGGTGTGATCAATGCATGGTCTCATGCAGTGAAGTGCTGGAAGCCATCATTGACAGATATGGGTGGGGGGGAAAATAGCATTAAATAGCACATGTCATTTTGTCACTGGAAGGGGGCAGGGTGGTGGAGGTGAAGGTGGGCTAGGCTGAAAGTTTTACTTTCATCATTTCTTAATGAAGCCTTTTAATAACTGTATATCACAGGTACTGGCAACCATTGGTGTTTGCAACAGTCTAAACAAAGAGTAGACCAATCTCAAACTGTGGAAAAGTTTAAATTTGCATGCCTAGGCAAATAGACTTGGCATTATTTTTGTATTGAGGTACTACCCACCATTGGAGCACTTTCATCAATAGCAGGCAGTGACATCTTCCAGATGAGTGGTTTTTTGGATCATTGATTGAACAGATCTTCTGGAAGTAGTGCTTTCTCTATTCTCAACTACCCAGGGTAGGGGGCACAAATTCACTATTAAAAAAAAAAAACAGTGTAATCAGTGGATTACCAAGGCCCTGGCATCAAGGGAAAACCAAGCATAGATTTGTCTATAGAAGTAGTCTGCGTCTGGACCTTTTGGGTGAGTCATGGCAGACCAAGTGATGCCTGACAAGTGTAGTCACTGATGACTTTCTATGCTCTGATTTAACCTATCACATGACGAAGTTGAACTCTAATTTGAATGGGAGTAGTTTCCACCTGTAAGTCATTTGGCTTCTAGCAATACCTGTCATGTCTCTGCCTGTCTGACAAACAAACATGCTAAATGGGAAAAAAAAAGTACTGAAACAGCAAGATAAACTGGTATTGGTAACTAGTTCCTCTTTAAAATAATATAGGGTAATCGTAATCGATAATACCCTGATTGCACGAGTTTAATATCTTTAACCATTTAATTTGATAGTTTTTTATTTTAATTTTATTGTTAGTGCCAGTTTTTCAATGCTTCTGAATAGCATGTTATATCAAATTATGAAGAATGGGTGCTATTTTTTCTTTCCATGAGACTTCCTCATACTATTGCAAAAATTGCATATTGCATCAAATCCCTGCTTGGATCTTTTTTTCCTTACTTCAGTTCCTTAAGGTCCCAGTCCTTTAGTTATTTGCATTATATTCATATCTTGCATAAATATTTCATTTTAAACAGTGGCATATTTTATGGGGGGGGCAGCTGCCCCCCCTGGCTCCCCTGGGACAGGCTTGGTGCCCCCTTGGAGGTAATAATTTTCCCCGACTGATATCACTCGAGTGGGGTTTGGCACCCCCACGCTGTCGCCCCGTCCCCCCTAACCCCTCAGCCAAAATACGCCACTGATTTTAAGTTATAATATGTTCTTTGCTGTTAGTTAAAGATGAGTGCCAATTATGTTCTTCCCATTTCATATTATGTCTAATCTGATCCTTCCATGCATAAAAAAATTTTCTTTTTATGCTTATGGTCATGTTGATATTGATTTGGTTAATAACTTTATTTTCTGATTGCAGCCCTCTTCCGCCACCAGTTGAATGGGCTCAGAGACGTACCATGGTCTTCATTACAAT
This sequence comes from Darwinula stevensoni, assembly GCA_905338385.1. Lineage (NCBI taxonomy): Eukaryota > Metazoa > Arthropoda > Ostracoda > Podocopida > Darwinulidae > Darwinula > Darwinula stevensoni. The sequence goes on from CAJPEV010001560.1 coordinate 51,871, forward strand.
ATGCTTAGAAGACTGTAAGAAACCAGAGATCAAGATAGAGGCTGATAAGGTCTACTTCAAGGGAACTGGTGGAACAGATCGCAAGGAGCATGAAGTCACCCTTAACCTCTATGCAGCGATTAACCCTGAGGTAGGCTAAAGTAAACCTAGCTTTTTCTTGTCTTGAACTAGAATCTCAGCTCAGGAATCTTTGTCAGTGTTTTTATATTTTCTGTAAGTTCAGATAAATTGGGAAGGAAATGCGAATCTCATTGTATAGTGATGAATTGAAATATATATTGACTGAAAGCTAATAATGATTTTATAAGGTAATATCAGGAAATATGAGTCAGCAACTGTTATATCCAAAAAATAAAGACTTATATTACATGCTGATCAATGGTCCATCAATAACTGTGATGATGGCTTTAGGAATGGTGGCACCAAGTCCTTCCTCAATTAAAATACCCTTTTCTCTACATGTGATCAGTATCTTCAGTTGAAATTAGGTGCAATTGACCAGCCATTACCATTGAGTGACATTGTTGGCTCTGGGTGTCACTTGGTGATGTTTTTTAGAATGCATAGCCACTAACCACTATGAGATCTCCAATGTGATGACACTGAGCATGCAAATGATGAGAGCTTGAACATGTATTATTTGACATGATATTGGCAAAAAATCTGTGTCACCTTTTTTTGGTCTCTGTTTTCCTCCCATACTTGATTCACAGGGATAATTACAGCATTGAAACAAATTCCAGGCAGTGTTGATCAAGAACTGATTTGTTGTGGGTTCAAGAACTCAGAATTATCCTTGTCTAGGTACAAGCAACCCACCCCTGGTGCATTATTGCATGGAAAGCATGACAACTAGGTTGGGGGAAGCAAAAGATCTCCTTTGCCCTCTCCCTCCACCCACCTACTTTTTTCCAAGTTGCATATCTTGCAAAATTTCAAAATAGGAAAGCATAGAGAAACATCTCTTTCTAGGATGTTTGTGCCTATTTGCTGGAACATTCCTTTGCCTATGGCTGTGAGATCAGCATATATTTTTTTTTTTTAGTATAGAGAAACTTTTCTATTCATATGTTACAGAGGCCATGTACTTCAAAATTAATGTTGGACCTCTGGACTTCTGTTTTGTCTGTTTGATATCAAGTTTTTTGCTACTCCATTCTTTGTTAAAGTTTTATTCCTGCACTAAGTTTTATAATAATAAATCCTGTCCAGACTAAATTATTATTCTCTTTCATTGCCAATACCCGTTGAGTGAGACAACTGAAACCAAAGACCAATTAACACATTCACTGCCATTTGCTACTGTAAAAAAAAATATATATATATATATATATATATATATATATGCTTTTTCAAGCAAAGAAAATAAATTTCTGGTCAAGCTTTCAATGAAAATAGATATCTGCCTCACTTCTTCTAAGTCTCCTTTAAGTTTCCCAAATGTTTTGTAGCATTTGGGCAACACATGTTGAAGAATTTGAGAACTATGTTAAGTGGAATTGTGAAAACTGCTATTGCCATCTATGACAGCAAATGTGTTAAGCTTTTAACAAGTGATGTGATGGAATCCACAAGCATCTTCATGTTATTAAATTTAGAATTGAATGATCATTGAATGATAAGTTTCTGAACTCTTGAGAATGCCAATCCAAAGGGGTTAGTATAAAGTTTCTTATGATGATCTGATGGCTAAACCATACTGTTCATATGAAATGGCCATGACTGGGTGCTATTATTTACCCAATATGGCCCTTTTATATATGTTTGCTTGCATTTAGGAAATGTCATGTTAGATGACTAGCCAAAACTGTCCAGTATTCAATCATGCATGATACACAACAGATCTCAGATGTCCCAGCCAGTGGGATTATATCTTTCCATGCATGTGGCATTTGCAAATTTTGCAGATGGAACTGCCTCTGAGTGTTTGTTTCTCATCATCCTACCTTCCTGCCATTCCATAACATTGGGATCTAACTTACTTTCTCTCACTCCTTTATTAATAAACTTTTTTCCCCAGAAGAACACCAAATGTTAAAGGTGTTTGTACCCAAAATGCAATAACATGGATTTACTTTTATTAAACTTCACTAGCCTTTCTTTGCCTTATTCAACAGAGGACCTCTACAGCTCTCCTCTGGTTTACCAGAGTTTCAATAACAAAAGTCCATTAGGCTGATTAGCAAATTTATTTTATTTTCCAAAATGTATTTATGTGTAAGTCATTTATATATATAAGAAGCAAAAGCTGACCATAAACTGAACTTGAGGAACCCTGAGTGAGATTTCAGTAGCTAAGAAAATTTTCCATTAATTGTTATCCCTATACTTTGGTTACTCATCTGTGCCTCTGTTCAGTGCAGGATTTGCCTTGTATCTTCAAGCTTGTTAGACTTAGAAATAATCATTTGTAAGGAATTGATTCAAATACCTAAGAAAAACCTAAGCACAATATATCTACACTGCTTTTTATTCATTGCACCAGTAACCCAGTCCAAATTCCATAAGTTATCTACCTCAGGAACTGTGATCAATCATATGAGAAGTTTTTTCATGTGCTTCCCCATTTCACTAAAACCTGGGTGCCTATCATTCTTCATTTTATGCACACCTAATAATTTTACTGATGTACTCATCTGTACCAATTAAACCTATTAACTATTAGGGGTGTTAAAGTAAGTAAAGCCAATTTCTGTTAATGCAATCCTAATGCATTGCTAGGTAAAATCTGTTATTGCAATGGAAACTAGTTGAATTAGTACATTTTTCAACTTATTGCTTTTACCATTGCATTTTTTCCACTATATCAAGTTCACAGATGCTCTTTGCATAATATGCATTGTCCTGAGATTGAAACCATTCTTATACAGTATTGTGCACCTCTTAGTCCATTCAAAAAGAATTTGCCAACTTAAACCCTACAATGAATGGTTTATCACCAAGAATGACATCAAGGGATCAAATGATGTCAATGTGTTATGTGATGGCTGCAAGTTGGTAATTGATGGCCTCATATAGCAGCTGTAATCTAAGACACATTGCCATTATTTGGTTGAGAGTTGATGATGCATTCACTTTTAAGTCACTGGGAAACTTTTTTTCTTTTTTTTTTGGCCTGATGAAAAACACTCGGGTGTCTAATGTTTCTGCACAAATGAAGATATGCAATATGCCTTGCTATCCATCATTTTATTGATAAGGCATCTGTAAACTTTTGTCATAGTGGAAACTACATCATTGTCATTGACATGTGGAAATTTTGGGGGGAAAAATGAATTTCTTATTGCTACAACAGATTTAGCCATATAACTTGGGTTGCATATATAGAAATCGATTTTTAATATTGAACACAACTTTTAAATGTAATCCATAGTTACCTGCTGATTAATTAATTTACCATGATACTATGGTTCAGTGTTCCCAAGCTCAGTAGATTTTTTTTTTCATGTTTTCAGGTATTCTCTCTGAGGTCTTTGCTTTTTTTTTTGGTGCCCTGATGGCAAAGGAAATTGGAAGTTATCTTGAAAAATATTAACTTTCATTTAGGAGTCAAAGCACTTCGTGCGAGACCGAGTCGTAGAGTTCTTTTTGACCAAGAAAGAAGTAGGCCCATACTGGCCACATCTCTTGAAGGAGAAAGTCAAGTATCACTGGTTGAAGGTGGATTTTCATCATTGGAGGGATGAAGATGATTCTGATGATGACATGGGCATGGACAACCCCAGCTTTGAAGAGGTTCCTTTCCTTGAACTTTTTTTTGGCAACTTTTTTTACTTTAAAACTAATTTCTATGTTTTTTCTACTGCAATAGATGATGCGGAACATGGGTGGGTTAAGCACAGGTGCAGGGGATGCACCTGACCTGAAAGACCTGGATGAGGATGAAGACTCGGATGATGAGGACATGCCTGACCTAGAGTGACAGAATGATTGAGCCCATGTGTGGTCATATGATTAAAGTCACCACCATTGATTCCGTGTAAGAGAACGCAACTTGATGACGCTGTGATTCTTGATCCTCCTCATCCAAATGGAGTATCTCCAGTGACATTACAGTGGATGGCTCCAATTTCTACTCTTTTTTTTTTTCTCTATCTTTCCTTTAATCAGGTAGCAACTGCAAAATCCACATGGTCATTTCTGTATACCCTGGAAAAATCTGTTGCAGCTGCAAGTCATAATTTTGCATACTGGTGTGTTTCCCAGATCATGCTTGGGGATTCACTTTCTTTCAATAAAAACCATTCTTGTATGAATGAACATACTTTCTCAAAGATTTTGCTGGGAATACATGAAACCAATTGGTGATTGTTCTTACAGAAAACAAACATGATGGTCACAAAGACTGCCATCCACTGATTTCAGTGATTACACAAAAGTACTATCCATCTTATTTGGGGTGGTGTTCGGATAACATATATTGTGTGCAGCTATCCTAATTTCATACTTAATTACCCAGTTTTATTCCTAATCGACAAGGCTTGAGTATTTTATTGATTTTCTTGAAGAATTTTGACCTTATTAATTGTTATAATATATTTGAGAAGTAGGGAAAACTCCTTAATATGCTACAAAAATGTGTTATGTACCCAGATTCATGTTTCCTTATACTGCCATGACAAGCCTTTAACCATCTTCATGATGAGAGCAATGATTTTACTCCTGCAGGTGTCTGAATATGTGTGGCTCAAGTTTCTAGGTGCAATTAGATCCTACCATTTAGCTCAAATGTGATGGATAATAATTGCATTTGCTGTGAAAGGGTAATTAGATGTTTAAGGAGACCTCATTGTTTTCAAGAACACTAGAAGTACTGCTAGGATGCTGTATTTGTATCCCAATAACTATATAAGAAATTCGGTCATGCAACGTTTGCTAATGGACCCACTATGCTGTTGGTCATGGGTGGCTCATGAAATTCAACAGTAGTGGATCTTCAATGGTCGGAATTATGTTGAGAAAATTAGAAGAATGGTGGTGTTGAGATGTGTTGAGGCCCGGAAGTAACCACCAAGGAGGCGAGACAAAAAGTTTCAAAATTTCCATTTCAGTTCTTGTGCCATATCGCCAAGGTATTCACAAGGAGCGATATTAAATTCATTCAAATATGTCCTGAAGAAACCTATATATTTGTATCATTTGGAGTCTTGAATTCGATTGTAGCCAACTGGTGATATGGGAAACGCCGCGCCATGTTAAATAACCCCAAAACATCAAATCATTGGGCTTGCCGCCAGTGAACGATCTCAGGATGTTAACGAAGTTTCAAGACAGTGAGTGCTACTCGCATGAATTCATTGCTTTCTTGTATAGCACGGTAAGCGCGTGTATGGAGAGTCGGTGCCTTTCTGTCCTTAGTTATGACTTTCTGACATCTAACGATAAGAATATGAAAGTAAGCTTATCGGTTCGTATGAGAGGTGGCATGACGTTTCAGAGGAAAGTCCATCGAGTGCCTGAAGAGTGGTATGAAGAGTCAAAGAAGCTGTACCTGTCCTCTCTGCTCCATGTATAACAAAAAGTCTGGTTTAGAAAGTCCTTGTCAGACGACGTCGATAAATGCACGAGTAGTCATGACTGATTATTCGATCAGATACTCTCCAGCCGCCATTCTGGTTCAATACCAGCATCGAGTAGAACTTCTTGAACAGAGGCATGTTAGCAATACTCGCTCCTTCTATGGCAGCTGTCTAGCATTAAGTTACTTGGGGTGAAAATGGATGGCGCAGGGGCCATCTCCCGTGAGTGAATGTTACATAAAATCTAATGGAGCACGTATTGAAAATTGCACGAATTCATTTTCAAACCACCTTTGGGCCTTGATTCGTCTATTGCTTATCATTAATGGAATTAAGAGGGAAAAGGGCATGTCTTCGAGGTCACCAGGTTAAATATTTTGCGTTCAGGGGCCGACCCCGAATCCCTTTGGAATTTTCGAAGCAACGTAGGCGCTGTATGCGACCGAGGGATGGTTCATACATGGGACACAAAGTCTACGTATGGGTTTTCCAAGGTAAGGGAGAGAAAGAAGATGGGGAAGACTGGTCTGCGAGCCTGTTGCTGCTCGGCTCATTGGACTGACCTCGTGGTCTAGGCCGGTCTTGGGCATTAGGGGCTTGTTCTTCCGTTTTATGACCTGCTTTTACGTCTCATCAGATGATTTACGAGGGCGAGTGTCCCTTGATTTACGACAGGTGAGTGACTCGCCGTGGCTCAGCTGCTGCCTCTTTTTCACAGTCGATCCGGTTGTTTCGATCCACCGAAAGGAAAAGAGAAAGTGAGCATCAGGGCACAACGAATACAAGTGACTGACTTTTTATTATATCATTCATACAAACACTCGCATATCTTTGACTGGTATAAATTAATGGAGGAGGCGGAAGTCCCCTCCACATGGATATCACATATGAGAAAACACTGAGGAAATGGATCACAATGCGGGTGAATTCCCCGGATTCTCTCAAACGGAAGCCGGGGGTGAAGGAGGAGGGGGTTGGGAGGAATGCCCACTCCATCGAATCACGGAACCCATCCCCATGTTGTCGTTTAAATAGGGATTGTTTCCTTCCTGCAAATTCACACCCGCAACTTTTGGGTTCTTCACACTTTCACCAGGGCAGCAGTGATGGCAGTGATGATGATGATAAAAACACGGTTCCTTCACATGTTCGTCCCCTAGCAGGAGTTCCTGCTGATGGTAGTAGGGGCTAGGGTAGGGGTAGGCCCTGCGTTCCAAGTCCACATTATTCCTCTGTCTTTTCGAGTCCTTTCGGAGCATCCGAACCGCCAAGAGGACCAAAATGATCAAGATGAAACCACCGGCGATGGGGACTGCGATCGTCGCTGCCTTGAACCACAGATCCTGTTGTAAAGCCGCGTCCGATGGCGTCGTCGTTGCCGGCTTTATCGCGTCTGTAAAACAAGACCAAAAAAAAGGATCAAGGCTAGGGAAAAGCCTAAACATTCGATCAATTAGCGGGACCGTGTCTTCTTGCTCAAACAAACCCGGCAGGGAGCGGATTTATGGCCCCGGCCCCATTTCGAAAGCAAGAACCCCCTCCGGCCCCCTTTTCTCTTTCCTTCCCCTTATCTGATTCCAAGAGAAGCATTTTTCGGAAATTCCTCGGCCGTTTGCGCGCGGGGGATGATGATAGGGGATAGGAAGGCGGATAGAGGCCCAATATGAAAGATGCTGGTCCTGAAACAAGGCTTCGTAATAGCAGACCCTAGTCCTTAACCCTCAGGCAACAGCACTTTTTTTTTTCCTCCTCTTCTTCCTCTCCACGTAATCATAGACCGAACGCTGAGGATCCCTTCAATTTCTCCTTTCTTTCGCTGCCTCCCTTCCCCTCTCCTTCAATTGGAGAGGCGAGTAATTTTCGCGATTCACTACTTGGCACCTTCATTTGAGGTCATAAAAAACTTCGATGGGGGAATATTGCCCGAAATTAGAGCACGGGATGCCCAAGTGCCGCAATTACACGGGCAGAAGTAAGAAGGGCTCGCGAAAATAAGCACCTGTCAAATGGTGAGAATCAGGGGATGACGCAGCGGCGAGACTACAAATCTCGATGCAACAACCTATAATATTGTGCACTCGCTAATGATAGAGCCCCGGACCAGGTGGATTATGAATAAAAGCCCGGAGAGAAAATGAGGCCAGGGGGACCTCGAGCATGGCCATCAGCGTAAAACAAAAAGGAAGAGAGGTGGACAAATAAAACTCTGTCGGGGGTTGAGGGGAAAGATAACGGGTGAAAGAGCCCACTCTCCTTGGTATTGTCCCTTTTCGTTTCTATTCTCTCAGGTCTTTGTGTGGCGGCGAGGTTTTTCTGGACCTTCCGGCATCTCGTTCATAAGGGCGACTTTCCAGGGCGAACAGTTGAAAGTTAGCCCCAAGAAGATCGGCCGACCAGGACCCGCGTGACAGGAACCGTGAATGATTCCCCCTTGTCAACTCCAGGGGGAAGCAGCAAAAAAAAAGTAGGAATGCAGAGAACTTGCGCATGCTCCCGGCATTCCTCGTGTCTTGCGAAAGAGGAAAGAGGACCCCTAATTTGATGCGAGTCCGACTATCGAGAACGCTCAAAGGCATATTTATTATTCATGCCCTGACTCATGAGCTCATTTCCATGGATGCGGTAACAGAAACGAGAGAAAAAAGGTTCCTTGTATAGACAGCGGAAAAGAAGGAAGAGGGGGGTGAGGACGGAAAAAGAAAGGGAACAATGGAGACACGGGGCGAATACAAACAGGCGGCCATTGTGTAGACCCCAAGGTTTTTACTGCCTCTTATGGAGACGAAAAAGACCCCCTTGTTTACGACGACCCGTCCAATCCTAGGTGTCATGGTTAACCCAGGCCAACTCCCGCGACAGGAATAGAGGAACTCATTTTTTTTACCTGGTCCCTGCTCGGGCTTGGTCTTCATCTGGAGGACCATGTCCATGTGGACATAGTTGCACAGATCCTCACGACAGCACTTCACCAACAAGTTCGGATCGTCCTTGTCTCCGGCCAATAGGCATGGCTCCATCTCAGCCCTGTAACCATGACATGTTTTGAAAATATGACCACGTACTTGTGATAAGGAAACTGGATTTTAGCGTGAAGGGGACGTACTCCTCCAACATTTCCACGCATCCATGACGAGTCTTTTCTGGTTTTTCCACGTCGATCACCTCGGTGAAGCAGTGACCCAACGGGGACTTGCACATGTAGCTGGACGCACATTGGGGCAGGTTGCAAAAACACCGAATCTCTGCAAAGGAGAACATTCGTGCCATTAGGATGAGGTGCACTCGAAGTAACGCAGAACACCCAGAGACTAATGGAATTCCGGAGCCATGTTAAGGGATGACGTGGTCCGTGGAAAGGGGGAGGGGAGGGAAGAAAGGGCTTTGCAATCGGAGAACTCGGAGCGTTGTTTGTCTAAAGGAGGTCTAATGATAACGGGAGGGAGGGAGGGAAGAAGACCCAGGGCTTGACAGACACAAGGCTTCAAATCAAGCGGATGAGAGATAAAAACCCCCGTTGGCCTGGTGGAATTCGATGCCCTGCCACGATAACGTTCACCGTCCACCCCTCTCCCATCACATTTCTTCTCCCGGATGGCACATCATTCCCTCTTAACTCGTAATAAAAGGGGGGGGTCCTTCCGGTCCCGCCAGTCGCAAGTACTATCTAATCTGGGGGCTTCCACGACGACAAGAGCAAACAGGTTGGAATGCGGTTTGTCTACGTAATCGGCTCTTCTCTCCACCTGAATGGTCCTCGTGATAGCGCTAGACATTGTGCCGGCAGGCATACATGGCCATCCGAGGAATGATTCGAACGAGAGCGATCTTACACCAATGCAACAGGATCGGAATAAGAACATATGCTAACCAGAAGCGCGAGAGTAAAATATCTGGCGCAATTTCGACACGTGGTGTTTATGGTGCTGGTGATCCCGTTTATGCAAGACGTCGTTGCTGCTCGCAGCCGGCTCCTCTCCCTCGGGTTTCACTGTGCTCGTGCTGACGGATCCATGGATTCCGTGGAAGAGGCGTAGCCACACGAACACCAAGATCCAGGCGCGCATCTTTTACGACGGGCGAGAAAGTAACAACGACGAGCGCAACGCACATCCAAGTAACGCTCAGGGCTGACTGAAGCTGACAGGGGATGCGAGTGGGGACCTGGTCTGGCAGAGATGCTCGTTCGCCGTGCCGGCGCCGCTCTCGATTCCCATTGGCTTGCTGCCCGATACGCCCTGCCCCCTCCTGTCACTGTCGTCAGCCTCCTTTATTACCGCTATTAGATTTCTTTTTTTTTTTCTTCACGTCAGGGAGTCCCAAAAGGGCAATAAACTCAATTGTTTCTTGTTTATTCTTCAAGGCCTATGGAATACGCTAAACCGGCAATTCGGCGGAGCACTCTCCAAGTTGCATGACAAGTGCGAGGACGAATCAATTTGTCGCAAGGAAAACGAACTTCCTCACTCACACATGCGACATAAAACTTGTCATTCCCCATTTACTTCCATTCGGCACGTCCGACCGAGAATCCGCGAGCAAGATTCGGATCCGACTCGGGTGACCGATGCAGCTGTCACGACCGCGGCGGGGCCAGAACGCGTCGGTGGGCGGAGAGGGTTTACTTGGGTTTCCCAGAAGCCGGTCCGACGGAGGATCACGCTCCCGATAAGGGTTAAGGAGAAGGGGGTCTTTGTCTCGCTCCCTCTTTTTTAAACCGACTCGCTCGTCGCGTCACGAAAATGAGATACCCCGATGTCTATCGCGGGCATTACTCATCGACGAGGAAGAAGACGAATGCGGGCCGGGGAAATTTGGGATGAGGCAGACCGAACCGACCGAACAGACCGACGCACCCGACGCACACGGCGGAAAACGCGGATAATTAGAAGGGGAAGGCTACTTAGCCTGCAGACTGACCCCTCTGTGAATAAACAGAGCGGGGTCTTTTTCCTCTCATCTCCTTTTTCCCCCCTCTCTCGTCTTGATGAGATATTTGCTTTTCCCAGGCTCATACCTTCATTTCTCGAGACGGATCGCCCTTGAAAACCACCACGAGCCCTTTCCCCCATCATTTCGGGCCATCAATATGCGTCCGTACTGGCATGCGTCATGCTAATTCGCTAAATTTTAAACATTACATATGCTTCCAACTCGTATTTATCTTGGTATGTTCCCTTTCCTCTACTTCATTCGATACTTTAATTACGTATTCCTTTAATTGCCGAATGCCACGAATGAGCCCGTGGTTCGTCGGGACGCATACGACGCTTTTGCCGACCTCGAGGACCGAGTCGACCGGGAATCGGCACGAAAAGGTCCGAGGGATATTTATCGCTCGAAGAAAGTTTTCGTCGAAAAAGCTTTTTTCTGTCGCCAGCGTAACCGCAAAAAAAAAAAACGAAATTACCCAAAAGACTCTTTCTCCTCGAAACGAGCACTCGGTGGAGACATAGGAGTCAATTAGGGAATATCCCCGTCGAGGGAGAAAAAATGAGCCCTAAAAAAGGTCCCATCTGCTCCGCGTATTAGCATAATGATGAAGAGAAGAGCCGATTACGTAGACAAACCGCATTCCAACCTGTTTGCTCTTGTCGTCTATTGCTTATCATTAATGGAATTAAGAGGGAAAAGGGCATGTCTTCGAGGTCACCAGGTTAAATATTTTGCGTTCAGGGGCCGACCCCGAATCCCTTTGGAATTTTCGAAGCAACGTAGGCG
>CAJPEV010001561.1:4495-63103 GCA_905338385.1 Darwinula stevensoni
CGGGGTCTAACGCACCCCCCCCCCCCCCCCCCCAACCACGCTTTCTTCCCTCCTATAGTCGGTAGTTTCTTAAACTTTGTCCTATTGGACTCGATCAGTCTTATGCACCTGTAATCGTAATTTATTGAAATTGTCCAGCATCTGCACAACAGAAATGGCATGGTTCCAGGGGCCTCTTGGCCTTGTGGACCCCATGACCTCCATGAGACTCAATTTCCTATGACCAAATCCGGAATGGTTGACGCATAAAATTCACCTTCTCAATAGAAAAATGCCGTCCAAAATTAGGCATATTGCCTAAGACTACGGGTGACAAGTTTTTAATTCGCTAATGATAATAAGTGGGGATTCTCTGACCTACGCCCTCGATGAAGCTTACAGCAAGTATTCAACTTGAATTATTCTGTTATTGCACTGAAGAAATGTGCTCAGAATTTAACTGATTCCGATATTTTAATGTGCATGAAGGAGCTTTAGTGCTCATGTTATATTCCCTCCTTCATTGACAAAATTCAGTGCTCGAATCCAAAAGTTGTGCATGTCGTTGTCATTTGGCCTAAAATAGGCTAAGATGATAGGCCTGATCTTGTAGATTTCAAATATTTCATGTTTTATGTGTTGAATGGTGTCATGTCATGATGTAGACCTTTGACTACTAATATTCTTTTTTATAGATTGACATTGCCAAAGTCACAAAGGTTTGAAATGGTTGGCACTCGAGTTTATGTTGGTGGCCTTGCTTATGGCACCAGGGAGAGGGACATTGAAAAGTTTTTCCGTGGCTATGGGAGAATACGGGAAGTTTTGCTGAAGAATGGCTATGGATTTGTGGTGAGTACCATTTGCAGAATTTTTCAATTTTCCATGTAAAAGGGAATGAATCCAAATTTATTCTCAGCTGCCTTCTGAAAATGCCAGAATTTCCATGTGCAGTCATGATGTAGACTTATTTTTATTATTATTATACTGTGCCCAAGCTATTTTTTTGTTCTGAGAAACAAAAATGCAACCTTCCACAAAATATAACATTGTCAAGCATGTTGTTTCTTGTAAACTAAATCCATGTGATGAGTGACTGTTATCATGCAAACAAAACAACTTGGATATTCCAAGAAAAATATATTACTTGTTAGCAAAAGTGAGATATATGGTGTGCTTGGCCATCAAAGGGTTCACAATATGGAAAATGATGGCATGAGCTGATGCATCTTAGTGAGGTCTTAATTGATCTTAGGTTATTGTTTGGGACTTTGAACTTAATATGCACATTTTGCACACACCCCACATCCATAGGCTACATTTTGTACACTATCCCAAGGCATTTGTAATTGAAAACAGTTTAATGCAGGTCTCTTGTCTAGGCTGAGGGGATATGAACAGATGAATGATGAGATTGAGTTGTGTCTATTAGTGAATATGAGCCATCACATAAGTAACAACAGCATCTTTTGCTTAGTAGTAGCTGTGGTAGAGAAGACAAACTGAGGAAAAGGGGAGCTTCGAATGTAATAAGCCTAAGATTATGTTTCTTTTGTCAACTGATCGTCATCACCTCGTGATGTCCCAAGCTAGGGTATAGCTTACCCTATATGTTGCCATTACTATAGCCCATTCATGTATATTTATTATTATCAGGAAATGACATTTGGGTGTGTTTGCATGATGCAGTTCAGGTATGCAAAGTATGCACATATTACAGCAATGCTATTTGTGTACCATAAATTTCCAAAGCTCTTTTGTTCCCTGGTTAGTGGATATAGATTTGAAATATGTTGAGACTTCAGCTGCCCCTGATGAATGATACAAAGCTACTGGATAAGCCTTGCCCTAACTTCATTGGCAAAACTTCAAGTTAGCATGTCCTTTGATTATAATTTTTTTTTTCAGGAATTTGATGATCATCGAGATGCAGATGATGCTGTATATGAACTGAATGGAAGAAGTTTACTTGGTGAAAGGTGAGATTTGTATTTGGTGCAAAATTGAAGCTATGATACAAAAACAGGCTTGGGAAGCAAGCTTATGCTTTTATATTTTTTTAGTTCCAACACTTGCGTTAGATGAGTTCTCTAAAAATGGTCAAGTATATGACAGTTGAAGTATTTGACCTGCCTTCAGGCAACTTTAGCTTTTATATGGAAGAACTCAAGGCTGCCTTAAAGATGATTTCATACTGTACAAGCAGCAGTATCTTTAGTGGAATTTGTTGGAGGCATGTTGTGCACTGTAATGCATTACAGAATAAGTAATTTGCTTCTAGTCTTTACATACTAGATTATATAACTGAAATATTTCTGATGGTGGAATTTTAGTACTTGCCTTGAAATTTCCCCAATAATAATATAGTAAATGCTGATGAGACTATTACCATGGTTTGGTGTGGCAGCATTTTAACAATCCTTAATATATTTATACTGGCTATTTGCAGGCCACATGAATTCTGAGTAACATTTCTTCCTCATAACTATAGCGAGGAACCATCATTTGTAGTTTTGAAAAATAAACTTCATGACTTAGGTTTTTCATGGGAGGTTTCTGAATATAACCAGGTGGTTGTTTGTCTTGTCTTTTCATACTGAACATGTGCAATTCAATATTATGCATAGGCTTTCATATTTAATGTAGCAGGAGCAGATCTGTAATAGCTTTTGTGGAGAGGGGGCAATGCAATTCTTGTTGAATATATATGTAAACATTCTTTAGCCTGGTTACCATGCTCATACCTGTGGTTTGCATGTGCATTCATTTTCATGTACCAATTTTAGTGTATTGGGTGACTCTTTTGGTCTATAGGAGCCGTATTAGCACTCTTAGTGCAGAGAGGTAGATTCGCTAGAGCTGCCACTTACTTCCCTGTTTTTCAGGATAATGATAGAGCGAGCTCATGGAGTCCCCAGAAGGGGTGGCTTTGGAGGCTTTGCTGGCAATCGCCGGCGCCCTTTTGGCGCCCGCAACAACAAGTACGTGTGAAGTCCATTTCGTGTCTCTTCTGAATCCCACCTTGTCTTGCTTGCAGAGTGAACGTAGAGATGGCCAGGGGTGGAGCAAGGCCATTTTTTGACAGGGGCATGGGTCGAGGAGGGCGGCGAGGCATGCCATCATTTGGCCCTAGGCATAACAGAATGGGGGAAAAGTAAGGATTCAGTGATGTCATTGTGTAGAGTACATCTGCTTTCTTTCCAAATTGAGAATCTAAAGCAAATTTTCTTGCCTTGCCATAATTTCATCAATTTGTCTCTCTAATTCTTAGGAATACATGATATTTTAAAAGTTGCATTGCAAACCAAACATTGCCTGTTTTGTTGATGGCAATTGGAACTTCTACACCAAACTTTTTAGCTTTGGAATGCACTGTCATTGTCTCATTGATTGCTCATTAGGATAAAGTAGAGACCATGATGGTTCTCGCATTTGATTATCAATCATTTCTTTTCTTGCAGGTACGGTCCTCCAACACGCACCGATTACCGGCTTCGAGTGGAAAACCTCTCAACTAGGATCAGCTGGCAAGTGAGTGAAAATCCTGACATGAAAAAAGATTTTTGGGGCCTTACTTGCTGTGCACCATGACATTTGAATGCATGATTTCCCCAGTGCTTGTCTACAATGTACCTTTTTCAGTTTTTACCTGGAAGTACCTTTCTCCAATCGGCTATAATGTTTGGGGTTTGCATTAAGTATTCATCTGTTTCAGGGATAAGGTCTCAGATGACACACTCTGAGTCCCTTAATTTTGAGCGATTGGGGAATGCCAAGAAGGTCCTTTGAACAAAGGTTTGCTGGCTTTTTTGAAGAACACCTGAGGTGTCCAAAGGGCGATCGGTTTGCTCGAGACGATGTGAGGGCCCCCTTCCTAGGAGTTCTGGGCGTAGTTTCCTTCCCGAGAGAGACGGGTGGTAGTAACGAGTCCTGAGGCCTTCGTGTGGGGCATGGCATGGCGTGGCACCTGTCTGATGTGTGGGCGTGTGTCAAGACACCTTGACAGGCATCCAGCCGGATGACTGTCCTTCCTTCCGTTCTGGATGATCAACAGCAGCTGCTTTTTTTTCCTGAAACATTCTGTCTTTTTCTCTCTCCTCCCTCTCCTGGCTCCTCCTATCCCCATTTCTGTCTATCTCTCTCCTTGCCAATCCTCCCTACTGTTCCCTCCAGAAGGTCTTGGGCTAAGAAAAGCGGGAACAAGAACCACTGGATCTGGTAGGGAGGATGGCAGAGCCTAAACACACCCGAGATGGGATGGTACGGCTGTGATGTCACGAGGGCCTGATGCTTCCCTCTTCCCTCCCTGCATGAGAACGGTTGGATTCCCTGGGCCAGCAATCGAGCGAGCGCTAAGCCTAGAGATGATGAGAGATGATCCCCAAAAGAAAGCATCTTCCTGTGAATGGTTGGAAGTCGTAATATCAGGGCCCGAGCAATTCACAGCTCTCATGTGCAGGTAAAGTTGACTTTGTGAAGGAGCATTTCCTTCCCTGATACCTCAAAAACAAATATGTTCTCCTGCATGATGGGAAAGATCACTGTCTTCACAG
Organism: Darwinula stevensoni; assembly: GCA_905338385.1. Classification (NCBI taxonomy): domain Eukaryota; kingdom Metazoa; phylum Arthropoda; class Ostracoda; order Podocopida; family Darwinulidae; genus Darwinula; species Darwinula stevensoni. The sequence continues at coordinate 9,028 of CAJPEV010001561.1, forward strand.
GTTTCTTGCCTCTTGGGACACTCCCTCCAGTTTCCCTTAAGACTTTCATGAAAGCTATTGATGTCCTGCCTTTTAAGCCACTTGATATTATTCCTCCAAATATCTCCTAGCTGTCTGCACCTTTTTTAGCTGGTAAATTCCCTTCTCTTCCCTTGGTTGCTAGTTATCCCATACTTCAAAGATGGCTGCTTGCATGTCAATGGAAACCTGCTATTATGCAGATTTCCATTGATGTGCAATGATTATCGATGTGTATGGGATCGTACACAGGTGCAGGGAGGTTTTTTTTTTTTCTCATAATTAATATTTTGCCCGGTTGAAGTCTTCTAAGAAATTTTTTGCATGATCTTGTATATTCTCTTTCTCATTTAATCTGGTTTTAATGATTCTTTGAATTGGTCAAGCAGTGCATCTCTTCACTTCTTTTTCTCATTTAAAATTCATCTTCATTCTTAAGGTCAGCTTTCATCACTTTGATTGTAGAAATTCACATTTCACAGGAGACATTAACTGAAACTTCAGTCAATACATAGCTGAATTTTGAATTCATGAATAGACATCACTTGAAATGGTGTTTGCTGGGAGAGAAACATCACCAATGTTGTGATCGATCAACCCTTCCTTACCTCAAGGAAGCATGGGAAATGCTATCAAAAATCTGTATTTGGAAAAATGATCAAATTCAAGTAAAATAAATGTTCAGGGTGAACTTGGCATTTTCAGCCAGAACTCAGGCATCAGGGTAATCTTATCAAAATAAATACATACGGAGTCTCATAGAATCTGTTCTGTCATGATTGCTTTTTCCAAGAAATGCCTGTTCCCTGAGCCTTGAAGGAAATTGCCTTGGGATGTTCTGGCCCCACTGGTCTAACCTTTTTGCAAATTTATTCAGTTTCTGGGAATTTCTTCAATTTGAAGAAAAGGCTAATGGTTCCTGTGGCATTATTTCAAAATGAAGTGTAATGCTTGCTTGACCAGCACATAGCACATTGATATAAATGTTTTTGCTATCATTGCTTTTGCTTAAAGTTCAGCAAGTTGCATGGACAGTAGAACTTGGCTGTCTCATCCAAAGGCCAAAAATATTGTCTGTTTGAAATATGAGGTTGCATGTATTATTTGCATCACAATGAAGCAGAGCTTGGCTTTAACTCATCTAAGAGACCAGGAAAAAATCTAATTTCAGTCAAGAGTCTTGATATTGAAAGGTTCATTTATCATGTGCCGGGCTGTCTGTATTGTGGGTATGTCTGAGAGCTATGAAAATCTTTGGAACATGAAGTGATCTTTTAGTGACTCAAGATTCCCCCCCCCCCCACACACTGAAGACCCTCCAGGAGTGTAGATTCCAGAAAAGGAAGTGAAGGGTTGCCATTGGTTCATGACCTCATCAGTGGAAGTTTGTTATTGGAGAGCTTGGTGATGAGTTGAGAGGTTTGAAACGTTGTCAATTTTGTAATTGGGGACTAAAAATAGACTGCCCTAGCTAAGAGTCTCCTAATTGAGCTTGCCATAGGTGGTGAATATAACTTCACATATCACATGGGCTTCCTGCCAAGACTGGCATTCATCTCTGCAACCACAGCTGATATAACTGAGCTGTAGGAACATGAAATACTTCATCATCCAAGAGACATGAATGTTATGTCTATTTATTGTAAATATGTATTGTGTATGTGGTAATGAAATGTTATGGTATTACGTGCTGCATTCTGAGTTGCATCTGCTTGGAGCATATTCTTAGATGGTGTGTTGGGAACCATGTTTTCAACACTCAATTATTTGTTTGAAACAGGACCTCAAAGACTTTATGAGGCAAGCTGGGGAGGTGACTTATGCAGATGCTCACAAGCAGAAGAGGAATGAGGGGTAAGTCAACCTGACCTTGATGAGAACTATTTGAATAGACTTGGTTGCTGTTAATCTTTTTTTTTCTCTCTCTAGTGTTGTGGAATTTGCAAATTATGGAGACTTGAAGAATGCCCTCGACAAACTGGACGGTGCAGATCTGAATGGTCGAAAGATCAAGCTGGTCGACGAGAAGAGTCGACGCCGGTCTCGATCGTCATCTTCACGATCCCGATCCCGCTCACGCTCTCGCTCCCAGTCCAGGTCACGGAGTCGATCCCGGTCAAGGTAAGCTCAAGCTGTTTTTATTTTAGATTTCTGCATTTGGTGTTAAGCCTTTGTCTTCAATCACAATGAAAGGTTTTTCAATCAAATGTAGTATTTTGAGCAATGCCCTCTTGACATGTTCATGTCAAATTATCCTTTGCTGACACTGGAGAATATTATATTGAGTCCTCTTTTGCGAATGTCTATGAAAAGTCTTGTTTCTTGCTTTTGTGCACTGGTACATCTCACATGTATGCTAGTTAAAATAAGTTCTGTTGTATTCATTTTTACTTTAGCCCAATGAGTTTAATATCATTGCCTCAAAAATTAAAATCTTTCGTTTTTCTTGTTACTTATTTTAGGTCTGGAAGCCGTTCATCCAAGTCAAGGTGAGGAATTTATTTTGTCATTTTAACATCTTCATGCCCTTAAATGCCATAATGCATTATTTGGTGTTTTACTGTTTTTCCCTCATGGTTCCATTTCTTTGCATAGCAGGAGCCGGTCAAGGTCTGCCAGTCGCTCAAAGTCTCCGGAAGCAGACAAGAAGTAAGCAATTTTTAAATGTCTGTTTTGGAATTTCGTGTTGGTAGATTTGCCATCATTTTGTGGAATGGCATCAATTTGCTTGCAGGAAGGAATCCCGCTCGGTAGAGAAGAGTGAGAAGACCGAAGACCAAAACGGTGGGAAGAAGAATGGGAGCCCATTGCACAATCATTCTGACTCTGAGGGGGGCAACTGAAAGTACTAAGGGAGATACTGTGAATATATCTTTGGGGGATAACGTGTGCTGCATATCCCTTTTCCCCAGATATCCATCTCAGACCTTTCTTTTTGTTTTTTTGGGCTGCCATTCCCTCCTCAACATACATCATAGAATGGCATATAAATCTGGCAGGTTCTATCAATTCAACGAAGAGGGGTTGCAAGGAGTTTCCTTCACTCTTTGCTGAGATTAGGATCAAAAGTGCTAGGGAGGGTTAAAAAAAAGTCCTGCTTTGTGTTATCCCATAGATGCACATGGGGTGATTGTAAATTGTGCAGATTTAGAAAAGCTCTGTCATGTATCTTGACTGTTTGTCACTTGTTCACAGTGTGAAACCTGATGTACTGCAGTGAAATTTTTGTTTAAGTTTATGTGTGGGTGAATAAAGTGATTGCAGAAGGTCACCAGGATTATGCTTTGTTATATCAATATGAATGGCCCCAGTTTGCCTCGGTTGGTTTTATGCCTGCTGACATTGGGGTGATGTTACCATTCCAGAGCCTTTTCCTTCCATTATGCTTGCTTCCAGCATTTGTGTTTGTTGAGTCAGAAGTGGGGTTGTCATTTTAGTTCTTTGCAGATAATTCATCACTATAGTGTCATCCACTGTGGAGGATGGTAGGCACCAGAGTGTATGTTGGTGGATTGCCTTATGGCACACGGGAGAGAGACATTGAGAAGTTTTTTCGTGGATATGGACGCATCAGGGAGATCCTTCTGAAAAATGGATATGGATTTGCTGTGAGTCTTTGAATGTTCTTTCAAATAAGTAGGTGTGAAGTTTTTCTTGAAGAGAATGAACATGAAACTTTCTTTTATCTGCAGGAGTTTGATGACTATAGAGATGCTGATGATGCTGTTTATGAGCTGAATGGAAGAGAACTCCTAGGTGAAAGGTAAGGAATCATTTATTTCTTGTTAAAATACTATAAAGCCCCATTATGAAGAAATTGGGTATACAGTAACTAAATCCTCTTAGAGTAACATCATTTTTATGCTCAATTGAATGCCCATAATGATATAAAATCCTGTTACCTATAAGCTCCCTTTCATAGTAAAGCAATTTGTATGATCCCTACATCTTCATTGTAATGGGCTTTTATTGTTGGTGTTCTGTTATGGTTTTGATTTATCATACATCAACAAGTGAGTGTCTCATTGAAATGCATTTTTCATCTTGTATTTTCCAGAGTGACTGTTGAGAGAGCTCGAGGAACCCCTTTCTCTGGTGGGGGCGGTGGTGGTGGGGGGGGAGGAGGTGGCGGCGGTGGTGGCGGCAGCTATGGGAGGCGAGGACCTCCAGTCTTCAACCGAAGGAGTGGAAAGTAAGGCATTAATCCTTTGTGCTCTCCTGTTGGATTAGGTCCAATATCTGTTGCAGTATTACCAAAAGAATTGGAGCTGGAAGGGTTAAAATTGGTTGTTTCAATAGTTCTGCTTAGGGTATGGCGCCAGCCTGGGTTTAAGCATGGACTGTCAGTGATGAATACTTTGTTTTCATTGTGAGCTCTAAAAAAGAGAGGAATATTAATCTCTGGATGGCAAATCCAATCTAGTATAACTAGATAGGATGTCATTCCATGAGACTCTTTAGGGGCTTCTCCAGGATGTATCATTAGCACATTGTCTTTTGCAGGAAGAAAAACTTACAGAAACCAAGGGTGGATTTTTGAACCTAGCTCTAAAATAATCCTGCTCTATTGGATAATACAGCTTTATAAAGAGGAGAATTATTTTTTCGATTTTTGAACTGGCCAGATAATGCTGGATTTGACAATGCTCTATTATAATAATCCTCAATTATTTTCAACACTACACGAATCGTTACATGAAATGCAATTCGCCATCATTTCGCATTTTACTTCTTTGTGAACGACCCTGCACGACGACGAGGAGTAGTGGAGGACTCTATTCCTAATATATCTATTAGACCTGAAAAACAAATTTTCAGTGAAAAAATACGTCAAGGAATTAACACGAATCGATACGATTGCACACGATGCAAGCCGTGCAGCCCTTCCATTGCGACAAACATTACAGTGAAAAAATACGTCAAGGAATTAACACGAAGCGATACGATTGCACACGATGCAAGCCGTGCAGCCCTTCCATTGCGACTGATGAAAATAATCCAACATTATCGACGAAAGAGGGCCTCTGGACCTACTCTATTACAATCAAGAACTTATGTCTAAATAAAATGGAGCATTATGGAAAATGCTCGGTTCAAAAATCGCTTCTTTGATAGAGTATTTTCCTGGAAATAAAGCTGCATTATCGGATAGTGCTCTGTTCAAAAATCCACCCTAAGTCAGAGAATCCTATCTGTCTGACTGGTGAATTGGTTGGTTAAAAATTTAGCCTTTTCTATGCTGTCAGTCAGTAAACTATGATGAATGTTAATTTTGATTAACAAATAATCTGAAGCTGAAGTTTGTTTGAAATGTTTTATTGCAAAATTAGCCTCAAGTTGGAATCTCACTTCCAAGCCATTTCATGCATTTCATTATTAAAGGTGACAAATATAAATTGAAGGTATGGCATTTAAAAGCATTTTTCTAGACTATCATTACCTTCCCTTTCATTCATGGTAGTTTTACAGATATCAGTTATTAGTTACCTTGACATGATGAAATAGAATTTTTCACTCAAGGGTTTCTTCCTTGTTTCAGGTATGGACCACCCACGAGGACAGAACATCGTCTGATTGTGGAGAACCTGTCTAGTCGGGTCAGCTGGCAGGTAAGCATTCGAGAGACTCGTGAGAGAGTATGTAACTGGAAAGGTGGAAGATTTAAAAACCTATGAAAAGTAGGAAACAGAGACAGTAATGTTTGATCTGGCTGGTATCTTTTTGGAAGAAAGCCCCAAGTCCTTCCCCCCTGAGCCTGAGGGTCCTTCGGTGAGGCTGGGATCCGTTTCCCTTGGCTCCTCTCGTTAATGACGATGATGACCCTGGTGCCCGGATGCCCAGACGCCTGGCCCTTCTCCGGTCCTCTTGGCTACCTCTTCCTCGTGGAGAAAAAACAAACGGCGGGAGGGTGGGGTGGTGGGTCACAATAGGTGGGAAGCAAGGGAGGGCATCGCTGCCGTTGGCGTGAAAGTCTTGTGATCTTACCGCGTGTTTAGGTACAACGTCACGTGGTGTATTTGGCAGAATGGGAAACTCACTTTTTTTAAAGAATGCTTCAAAAGCTTTTGCCGTAGCTTTTTTTGGGGGAAATGTGGAATTCTGATGGGGTATCATGTGAAGACTGGTTTTTGTTTTTCACCTCATTAGCATTAACTAGGGTTTACTTCAGTCATATTGTCTAGAATTTAGCCTTGTAGTTAGTGTGATAGTAAGAAGGGAACATCAAAATTGTAGTGTTTGCATCAGAAGGAAAGTTTGACACTTTTGGAGACCTGTGTCCATGTCTCCAAATAGCTTTCAATGTTCCAATTTGGGGGGTCTGCTGAGCATCATGCCCATTAATGATTGGTAGGAGTTCTTTGGAGGCTGTAGAGCCTAAGAAGGTAACTGTAGTGCTCACCAAGTTATCGAAGATTACAAAAGCACAAATTAAGGGAGAAAAATAACAGAGCAGACTAATGGTTGGGGAGCTTTGAGGATTCCCTCAAAGCGCTGGAACCCAAGCTTGTGCCGGAGCTGGAGCCTGCCCTGCCCACATACCTACCTACATATCTCCGTACCTACGAATCGACCTACCGAAAGTTGGAAGGATCCGGGATTCTCGGTTGACCATACCTTGACGATGATGAGATGAGATGAGATGAGATGAGGCAACCCCGGGGACCTCAGACCGTGTGCGTGTCATTAAGCCTGGGCCGTTCCGATTCTCTCTCCAGTAGCAGCTCCGGCTGCCAAGGTAATAACAACCGACAAAACGTGGATTTCCCACTCTCATTTGTGTTTCCATCCCCATTGACTCTCTTCTTCATAGTCCTTGAGTGCCCCCTCGTGCCTAACGTCTCCTCCCCAGAGGCAGCACAGCCAGCCACTTGTAGATGCTCTGAGGCTATTCATAGTAAAATACAGGATGAGAAGGAAGCCGGGAAGCTGTGCCTCCTTTGAGGAATGGTACCCCTTTGCGGGTTTTTGCATCTGATTGCATGTTCCACAGGTTCTAGAGTGTCTTCAAGCCAGCCATCGCTTTGCTCTACGTGTATCCAGATGTCCTCTCTTGCCTTAGCATGTTGATGAATCCTTCACATTAGACTTAGGATACGATTGTTTTCTTCAATTGGTATCAGGGATGTTTGGATTGGGTATCTTCGCGTGGAAAAGCGTATTTGAAGCACGTCACAAGTCCTGCCCCGTGTCATCTTAAATCTCTTATTTTGCAGCCAGCTCTGAGTTCTCATGAGTCAAGAACAGAAAAATACTTAGGGAACTTGAGCAAATAATAGCAATGACTTCTTTGGCTGCAGAGCAGCTCACAGATCGATTTGTATTCGCGAGTCATAAAATAATTCTCGGGATCTTCGATGTCACGTTGGATGCCTCATGAGTATGGGTAATGCCAAATTTTTCTGTCTTTTTTTTATGTGGGTCAAGTGTTTGTAAGTTGTCTTTCGCGTATGCATTATAACCTTGCATGCCTAGAGGGAATCCATGAGCTTTGAAAAATCCACTGATTTCCTCATTGCTGGTTTTTACCAGGACTTGAAGGATTTCATGCGGCAGGCTGGAGAAGTCACGTATGCTGATGCGCACAAGCAGAAAAGGAATGAAGGGTGAGTTTCTCTGGTTTTTCTCGAGAGAAAGCTTTTATATCTATGAATCATCTTTGATCTTTCTTGAATGTTTTTTAAAAGTTTCCCTACCAGTTGTGCTCGTTCATTCGATCAGTTTGTGTGTATTTTATGACAGCGTTGTGGAATTTGCCACCCACTCTGACATGAAGAATGCACTGGAGAAGCTGGACGATGCCGACTTGAACGGTCGCCGGATTCGGCTGGTCGAGGACCGAGGGAGGTCCCGCCGCTCTCGCTCGTCCTCGGGCTCTCGATCTCGCTCCCGATCCAGGTCGCGGGATCGGCGCCGTTCTCGCAGTCGCTCTCGCTCCAAGTCTCGTTCCAGGTCAGTCCTGTCCTTGCTCGACGAATCCAGATGTATGCATCGTTTGGGGTTTCCTTTTCGGGGGATCCGTGATATCGCGTAGGGGTCAAGATAATAGACAGCTACGCAGTGATGCGCGTCTCGGTTACGTGATGTTAATGGAAGTTTCTGAGTGCTCTGGAGTAAATGCGATCTGGTAAACGAGGTAATATCATACACTGCTGTCGTTTTTCAATCCATGCGATGATGTTCCATCTTTCGGGACTGAGTAACACTGATGAAATCATTCCCAACGTGTTCTGAGCATGAGTTTCGTTCAACCGACATATTTTTGAAGAATTTCCTGAGCCGAGAAACCACTTCAATAACGTATTCCTTAATTTTTTTATTTTTTCCCAGGTCTAGGAGCCGTTCTGCTTCGAAGTCCAAGTGAGTTTCTCACGTCGTGACTCGGTCGATTTGTTCTGATTGGCGCATTTTCTAATCCTGTCGTGGGATCTGCCGTTTTAGGAGCCGCTCGAAGTCTCGCAGCCGTAGTAAGAGCCACTCCAAGTCGAAGTCGAAGTCCAAGTCTAAGTCCAAGAGCCCAGTTGCTGAGAATCACAAGTGAGACCTTTCTGCCGAATACACGACCGTGTTTTTCTTGTCTGGTTTGAAAACAAACCAACGAATGGAAGCTGCAGGAAATCGTCTTGATCGCCCCCAGGCTGAACTTTCCCTAATTATGCCTCAGCGAAGTAGTATGTCGAGTGTCCTTGTGCACCGGCCATATTTTTTTTGACTCCATGATCTTTTCTGAGGAGAGGTGTGACGCAAAATTTTGCCAGCATGAGGTCTTCTGTTGCAATTGGCACTCGGGCAGTCGCTAGAGAAGGAACTAAGTCTTTGATTGCCTTTGGAAAAAACATTTGGTAAACTTGATTCAGACCCTTGTGGCATGTGTAAAAAAAAAAATTGTGCTAGCATTAATCATGCAAACAGATGGTGCATTAGTGTCAGGCTTATCGAGCTTGAAGCTCTAAAAAAAATATTATTTTAACTGGCAAGCAGACGTACGCGTTTATCAAAGGGGTTATTTCACGATTTTTGTCATTACTGTTCACATATTGCTATTTTTGAAAGTTTCTGCCCGATTGGAAAATTTTAATGGGAATGGCGAGGAAAATTTCATCGATGGGTTTTGTCCGATTCTCTGTTCTCAGGAATGCCTCGCGATCCAGAAGCAAGAGCCCCCCCGAGAAGAAGAAGCAGCGCGACGAGCACAACGGCAGGGAAGACAGCCGCTCGAAGAGCCGTTCCCGTTCCCGTTCGCGGTCCCGTTCCCACTCGGGATCCCGGAGCAAGAGCAGGAGCAGGAGCAGGAGCAGGAGCCCGCCCGACCACAACGACTCGGGGGCGAAGGACGAGTGACGAGGCCGTGTCATGCCGTGCCATGCCATGTCATGCCATGTTTCGAACTCTATCTGGTTACAATTTTTTTTTTTCTCTTTTGTCTTCTACCGATGCTTTCTGCCTGGCTGTACAAATGGTCTCTCGTGTCGTCGTTTCGTTCTCTCGCCTGTCGCGTATCGTCTGTCGTTGCTCCTCCGCCTCTTTCCTGGTTTCTTGCCATCGCACCGCGTCCAGATGATTTCGTGTTCGATCCGTGGAATTCCGTGTGGGTGTCGGGATGAAAGTAGAATCGTTTCTCAGGAAGGAGTTCCAGCATACAGGTAAATGTGCATAATGTATCGATCGCCTGGAAATGTTTTCTTTCCTCGTTGTTTACACTCTGTGAACCTTGTTCTGTCTTGTGAATAAAGTTCTCATCATAGTTTGTGATGTTCTGCTTTTCGAATTGACTTTTTTTTTTTAATCCCATGAGACGTTGAAGTGGAACCAAATGCGGCCGAAGGGGAACATATGGTTTGTGAGATTAAAAAAAAAACTTGCTTAATGGGATTTTGGAGTGCCAAACTCTTTCCCGGACGTATCGATTACGTAAGTCGGGCAAAAGGATCGACGTGGAAGGTACTATCGTCGGAGATTCCTTCGGCTGAAGCAGAGAAGGAATGAATGGTGAGTTTCATGCCTCTGGTTTTTCTCGAGAGAAATGTCTTTTATATCTGAGTCCTTTTGATCTTGGATGTTTTGTAGCATTTCACTTCGAGTTACGTTCATTCCATCAGTTCTTTGTATTTCGTGACAGCTTTGTGGAATTTGCCACCCACACCGACCTGAAGAAGCTGGACGATGCCGACTTGAACGGTCGCCGGATTCGGCTGGTCGAGGACCGAGGGAGGTCCCGCCGCTCTCGCTCGTCCTCGGGCTCTCGATCTCGCTCCCGATCCAGGTCGCGGGATCGGCGCCGTTCTCGCAGTCGCTCTCGCTCCAAGTCTCGTTCCAGGTCAGTCCTGTCCTTGCTCGACGAATCCAGATGTATGCATCGTTTGGGGTTTCCTTTTCGGGGGATCCGTGATATCGCGTAGGGGTCAAGATAATAGACAGCTACGCAGTGATGCGCGTCTCGGTTACGTGATGTTAATGGAAGTTTCTGAGTGCTCTGGAGTAAATGCGATCTGGTAAACGAGGTAATATCATACACTGCTGTCGTTTTTCAATCCATGCGATGATGTTCCATCTTTCGGGACTGAGTAACACTGATGAAATCATTCCCAACGTGTTCTGAGCATGAGTTTCGTTCAACCGACATATTTTTGAAGAATTTCCTGAGCCGAGAAACCACTTCAATAACGTATTCCTTAATTTTTTTTTCCCCAGGTCCAGGAGCCGTTCTGCTTCGAAGTCCAAATGAGTTTCTCACGGTTTCTCAGGCGAATGTGCATAATGTATGGATCGCCTGGAAATGTTTTCTTTCCTCGTTGTTTACTCTGTGAACCTTGTTCTGTCTTGTGAATAAAATTCTCATCATAGTTTGTGAAGTCCTGCTTTTCGAATTGCTCGAAAGGGAACATTTGGTTCGTGACATTAAAAAAAAAAGTGCTTTCGTGATCTTCGAGTGCCAAACCCTTTCCCGGACGTATCGATTACGTAAATCCGGACAAAAGGATCGACCTGGAAGGTATTATCGCCGGAGATTCCTTCGGCTGCACTTAGAGGGCTTCAGGCCGTGCCAAGTGGAAGTTCGGGATTCGTGCAGTTTTGCATTTTCCATTTTGAGTTTTGCGCGAGGTTCCCCGGTGCGGCTGCAGTCAAGAGCACGGAAAATCAATTCGTTGATGTTCGTTCGGATCCGGGAAAGATATTCGGAGGAGATCGCGGATTGAATTTCTGGAACTGCCGATATCTCGTATCGCGACGGTCTTCGCGACTCGTGCCACCCGGACCGGCCGCGATCACAAGCCGGTGTCGCCGTACTGTGACGCTGCGACATCTCGCGTCGCACTCAGGAAGTGCCTCGCCCTCCGCCTTCATTTTACGAATGGAAAAAAAAAGGATTCATCAATCGGCGCCTATCGCCTTCAATGTCCTTCCCGCTAGAAAATTCAACCTTCTCGTGTTCCTCTCTGAGAGCATCAATAGGAACAAAATTGGGCCTGTTTCTTCCGCTCTCAAAACGGAATAGCTCCTGCAAATTTGAAGCTCTATCCCCTGGGGGGAGATTGTGGAGAATACGTTATTGAAGTGGTTTCTCGGCTCAGGAAATTCTTCAAAAATATGTCGGTTGAACGAAACTCATGCTCAGAACACGTTGGGAATGATTTCATCAGTGTTACTCAGTCCCGAAAGATGGAACATTTTTTTTTTCCCCCCCCCCCCCCCCCCCCAGGGTAACCACTCCTGGGGGGGTTCGGAGGAAAGAGACCAAACACAGGAAAGATTCTGACTCGTAGATGACGAAAGGTGGCCTTTTTGTTGCTCGCAATGCACCGTTTCGCCATAAAAAGAATGAAATCAGCTGTCGTTGAGTTAGGCTTAGAGTGCTTGCTCAGGTACCGTCCCCCAGTGTTGCCGGATACCGTGCCGAAATTATGCCAGATTCAGGACTACTTCAAACTTCGTATCGGCGTCCGGATCTTTTTTTTCTTTTTCTTTTTACGTATGAGACATTTTCGTGCCGAGTTCATGAATTGAGCCGAGAATGAAGCGGTGGTTAGCAGTGATTGATCGATGTGGTGCGACATGGAGAGATCTCCTCCGGACTTCCCTGCATTAACAGGATGGCGCATACCAGGGTTATCGTGCTTCCTGGAGGCATTCCTTTCTCTGACCAGTTCGAGATGATTCGAGGAACTCCAGATAGGCCTAACGTCCCACGTCCGCACTGAAATGGTTCGTGAAAGTATGAATAGGCCTGCGATTGGCCTAACGTTATACGTCCGCAACGAGATGTCTCGAAGACCACAGATTCACCCTTATAGGCCTAATTGGCCCAGTAAATCGAGAATTTAGTTCTTTTTGAAAGAAACAAGGCTTGACCTGAAAGCAGCCTGTTGGTTATGCCTAGGCCTGACGTTAGTGAGTTTCCCGTAGAGAAGGGGTGAGGTTGAAGAAAGGGTTGAAAATCGGTTTTCACATCACGACATATATGCCCGCGATGCACCGCACGATATATACTGATATTAACAGCATTAACCGATTGATTTTGCCAAATGGCCCAAAGTTTTGGTCGATATCTTTCCAGGTTCCTGCCCTTTCTCTTTCATTTTCGCGCATTTTTGGAACAGAAAACCCTGCTCCATCCCCTCCAAATCCCCTCCATCCCCTTCCACCCTCCAAATCAGGCACACGCACGCTCGACGAAAACGAGCAGACGATGACGACGACGTCAGCCCGTGGTTCCCTCAGCAGCCGCTAGGATCGCTGGCCGCATCCCGTCGGCCGAGCGGCGTGCTCCGTGGCTCGAGAGGTGCCGGCGCACTCCTGCCACCTGTCCGACACGCTGTGAAGTACGCAGTCGAGCGGGAGCGGCTGGCGTCGCCAGGCCGCGCTCTCGGACTCCGTCTGGATGTCGTGACGAGGACCATCGTATTCTTTGAGTGTGAGATGGGTGAATTTTCCTTCGATGAACGTGTTTGAGCGCCATTCGTCACAGGTAAATCGGCTTCATGCTACCTTTGCACGTTTCTAAGCGAGGAAATGTGGACCTAGCGGCCAACGTGAAGACGGAGATGGGGTGAGTAGGGTTGCCACCTGTTCGTAATTAGTATGGACAGTACATGTTTCAGACGTATTGTCCATAATGCCGACTGGTCCTAATATGGGCACTGTTTTCTCCATATTTTACAATCAAGAATTTTTCTCTCAAGAAAGCTTAATAGCAGCTAATATCGTTATTTCCCATAAGTTTAAAGCACTAGGCCACATTCATAGCATCGATTGGCGCCCAGGCCGAAGGTGGCTGCGGGTATATTTCGAATATTTGTCCACATATTTTGTCAAATCCAAAGGTGGCCACAACCCCAGGCGCGAGTCGTCCACGTTTCGTCGTTCGGCGTCGATTCCGACCAGGCACCGAGCGAAGCGTCCGATCGCCGATTCTTCCGGGATCGACGTCGCGTGAACCGACCGGTCGTTTGTTTTCCATTCAGGCGCTTTGGCGAAAATATTGCGAGATGAATCGGTGCTCGGAGACGGAACGGCATCGTTCCCTCGGCCGAACCGTGGGGACCGCGAGACCCAATCTCGTTTGGGGTAGGGTTCATTTCGAGAATCAAATACACCACTCTGCAAAATACATGAGCGGTTTGCGACGGGGATTGGAGGGGGGGGGGGGGGGGGGGGGGGGACGAAGACACCAAGGTCATTCCTATATACGCACTATAACAGATCAGAGGGGGGGGGGGGAGGGGTCTCTCGGTACCGTTTTCTTTGTCACTCTTGGAGCTACCGCCTCGGGAAGTTTGCTTCATTCATTCGAAGAAAGCCGGTAACGTGATTGGGGCTAGACTCTCTTTGATCCAGCAGAAAAGAATCGTGCGTCCCCAGAGTCGACCTTTGACGAGCCGAGACGTGATTCCATCCGTTACTTGCAGCGGATCGGCTATGGCCTGGGAGCGAATGGCTCGCCGATCCATGGGGGAAAAATCGTTTGGAGAATGTCTGTTTTCTCCTTCCTAGGCTTCCAAAGCGTCGTTTGACAGTTGGCGTGACATCGCGATGTCGAATCGATCCACCGTGACTCATGAGAATTTTAACTTTCTGCGGGGAATCATTGTCCCTGAATATTTCATATTTATCGATATCTGTAAATAGCTGCTCAAAAATGCATATTACCAGTTCTTGAAATAGATGGCTGGCAGTTTAAAGGGAGTAAATGGTATGCCCTCGCCATGTGTAACAGGGTCTTAAGCCCCCTCTCGCCAACCTCGACTTTGTATAAGATTAATGACTGATACAATCACGATGAATGAAACTATAATGTGACACTTGATTCCCCCCCCCCCCCCTAGTGAGGCATCAAGACGGTAGGCTTGTTTCTGATGAACTTTCTTGCTTTTTATTGTTGAAAGGATTCTTCTTCGTTCACAAAGAAGCGTTTTCGGGGAGGCTACAGCCATTGTGATGGCTCGGGAACGCAACCGGGCAGCGCCCTCACCTCGACGGAGATCTCACTTTCGGTTCGTTGCGTCACTTCAAACACGGCATCGACGTTCTCAGAAAATAAAAAATGGAAAGGGGGAGGAAAGGGGGGAAGGGGGAGGGGGCAAGGGGGGAAGAGGGGCAGGGGTTAAGAAAACGAAACGCATAAATCCCAGCCACGTCCGACAATCCGCGACGCGAAAACGAAGCGATACTATCAGTTCGGTATTCTTCTCCTAATGGCGCTGCTGATAACACAATGCTCAGAGGAGACAGAACCATAGTGCTCGGCTTTGTGCAGCCCTTTCCTGAATGCACTTCAGGAAGCATTTCCAGGATTGAAGGCGGCAATCGAATGGGGTCCAAATGACGTCGCCTATCCCTCTCTCTCTCCTCTTTTTTTTTATTTATTACTTTTATTTATTGTTTTTCCGTCTGCCACACGTACACACGAGCTGCCCGAAACCCGTACATGAAGGCCTCCTTTTCCCCCTTTTTACCAAATGACCACAATGTATCTTCTTCCCCCGCCCTCACCTACAGACGACTCGAGCGGAAGATCGGAGGACCCGAGTGGAAACATCGGAAGACCCAAGTGAGAAGATCGAAGGACTCGAGAGGAAGGGAGGAGACAAGTCATGAAATTCTCCTTACTTGGCATTTATCCCGTTCTCGTGCGATATTCGATGGTATCTCATTTCTTCCGTCTTCTTTGTCCTCTTCCCTCTCCCCTCCCAGAATCCGAGGATCCCGGTGGTGGATTCGAGGTGCAAAGGTGAAGAGTCTCCAGGTTGCAGCAGGTGAAAAATATCAGTCCTTTCGCTAGCAGTATGCGCTGTACAGGTAGTCACTGGCGTTCACAATCGAGTGCTTCAGAGGTAATTTGTACTTTGAAAAGGATTTTCCGTTTTCAGCGAGAATAAGGCTTAGATCATACTCCTGCCGCAGGGCGTGTCGGTGTTGGTGTTGGACCGAGCACGTGGCAGCAGTCCGTTAACGGACGAAACTGCTCGTTGCCTCGAGCAGGTGCAGCATTCCATCTGCCTCGCTGCATGTTCCGCTGCAATCGCGGGTATCGGAATGGTTTCTCATTCCATCCAGCATGTCGTACGGCCCAGACCTTTTACTGGACGACGTGCTGCGTCCATGTGCTTTTCGACGATTTTTTTTTATGCGTTACGGGTAACAGTCCAGCAGCTGCACTTGTTGGATAGTATTTTTCAGTACATCGAATCAGCATGCTGTGCAGTGCAAGAATGAACTCTAACTAAAAGTGCTTTATTTGCCCCCCACGTTCCTTCTACTTTCCCCCTCCTCCCTCCCCCCTCCCTCCTGTCCCCCTCCCCTCCCCTGATGAAGCATGGGATGGAGGGGAACTGGATCCGACCCCCGAGATAACCATCCTCGTCTGACGACGAGGTCACACAAACCATGCCGTAATTCCCGCAGAAGAAGCAGTTTACGGAGAGATAGAATAGGATATTGTGCACGAAGCAGGTCATTAGTGGGCCAAAACGGCGCGTTTAATCAGGTGAATGGGGAATATCACGGAATAGGACGTCGGTCTCGTCCAAAGGAACGCCGCTCGGCTTCGGTCGAGTATCCGTGCTTTCGTCGTGAATGAGCATGAATCGCTCGCGAAGAAATTCAGCTACGTTGTTGAACCGTTCCATTCCACCGAACGGGGTTGCGACGGCGCACGACTTCAAGTGCGACTCGACTCTCGCCCGAGCCATGCTCCCCCCCCCTTCCCTCCCCCTTTCTCCCCCCTCCCCCCACTATATCTTAGCTGTGAAATGCGATCAATCCCAGCGACGTCGGAAGCTACGGAAGCAGGCGGAAACGACGAGGGATCACGCGATGCGGTGATCCTCGGAGGGGGTGAGGCCCTCGGAAGAGGGGAGGTTCTCGCGGGGGGTGAGTGGTTCGCTCCCGTCGTCTCGTCCCCTGCCAAAAAGCATTTCGTTTATTTTTTTTTCGTTTTTTTTTTCTTTCAGTTTTTCTTTTTCATTCTACGAGTAGGTTATGTTTTCCTCGTCTTCCGCTTCTTTCTCGTATGCGGTCGTAGGTACGAGTGGCTTGAGGAACAATTTATCCCAGCATGTCATTCCTCCCATCATTCTTCCCGCATTCCTCCCAAGCAGGGGAGGAATGGTGCAGTTCCGGCTTTGCTGCTGCCGGCGCGAGCTCTCTTGCCCGGAAGGTCCCGAAGAGAACAGGCTCATGAAGACGACGCAAGTCATGAATGCTTTTTTTTTTTAAAGCTGCTTTCTCAAGTACGTCGTGTGGAGTTTCTTCGCCCCCAGGTCTTACATTATAATGAGGGAACAACGTTTTTGCGATCTTTGATTTAGCTCGAGATGGGAAAACTCGATGGTTGTTGACAAATTTCGAAGTTTCCAGTTTTTCTTCTCGCTATCCGTTTTTTTTCGCGAAAATTGCCGTTGGGAATATAAAATGAGAACGTCTGACGAGTTGTTTTGGACGTAAGAAGTGGGGCAAAAAGCGATCGATCGATATGCTAAAATTGCGGTAATTTTTCGCGCTTAAGCGCCCTTGAAGTTTTTCGCTCATTAGGGAATTACAATAGACGCCATGGCAGTCGAAATTGGCTCCGGTCTCATTCTGCGCCGTGAATTGGAGAGAATTATCGTCTCTGTACAATCTCATCTTCTCAGAATAGAAATTGAAAGACGGTTGAGTTGACCCCGTTGAATGTACCTTACCAGAGCATTCTGATTGGGATTCACGGCATTCAAGTTTTGTGATGGCTGCTTTGCGAGTTGCGGTGTTTTGTGAGTCTCAAAAGAGGGGGATGATAAACTCTAGCTTAATACCACTTTCATCTGTCTATGCTAATTAGTCCTTGTAACACAACTAAGCACAACTAAACTAACTTTATTTAAAGGGGCTTGGGAAGATAGAAAAACGCACAGAAAACATACCTAAGAAAACATACCTAAGAGGCAGTTGAATGAGTTAGCTAATGATAAAAAAAATGGCACTTTAGCTCGGCTTGTTGGAAACCTTTTGAGGGATTTGGGTGGATCAATGGGTAATCGAAAGTTCCTTTGCGACTAAAAGAGGGAAGGATCTGGCTTACGTCTTCTGGAAGTCTGGATCTTGCTGGAAACGGCCTGAATTCTAGGCAATGTCTTTTCCTGTACTTTTGCGAATGTTGATGAATCTACCGTCTTCGTGGAGCCCGATGGAACCGAATCGCGTACGAAATCCGACGAACCACGAGAAATGCAAATTCTGGATTTGAGGGAAAGAAAAAAGGGAGAGGAACTGCAATGGATCCAGGGAATCGTGATGCCCGCGACAGACATTTCGCGGTTTCGGTCCCCGACTGGTCCAGTGGATGGAAGAAGGATCATGCGATCCGTCAACTCGTTTCAGCGGACGGGTGGGCGGGTGGGAAGGGCGTGGGTGCCAGGTGGCGCTGCAGTGTTGTCGCTAGACTTCGTCGTGGGGATTCCGTCATGAGGTGCTGTGGGAACTGATGCGAAGTTCTTGGAATTCTCCTCTGACGAACACATGAGAAACGCTGAATTGACCTCAAAAAGGCTTTTATCTTGTTTGGAAGTGCATTTGAAGTGCATCAAAGTTCACTCTGGAGTCTATTTTTTAAATTTAATCAGCAGAGAAAGTATTTCCTATACATTGGACAGGTGGGAATCGAGGATGTCAAGGATGGGTTCCTGGAAATTTCCCAAAATAGCGAAAAACATTTACCTGTATATACGCTGCACGACAGAATATCCCAGACAGAAACTCTTTCAGATGTCTTACCGCGACGTGGTATACGTGCTACTGACTAAGATATCATAAAGGATTTAAGGCGAGAAGAGACATAAAATTTACTAAATGATGCAAAGATTTATACTGGAATTTGACTGTCACAAGATGCCATAAATATACAAGACACTGCTCAGACAATCCAAGTGCGCCTCATCAGCTGATATCCACTTCTTCCATCCATGTTCGACCGGAGGGAAAGCTGGGTTGGAAGATTCTAATTTCTCATCACTCTCTTATAGTTTCACTCGTGACTCGTGGGTATGAGCGATGTGTCTGGCGTTGAAGGAGACGGGAGTGCAATTCCTTGTTTTCCTATCTCAATCTGGAAGACGGTGGCAGGTTGAAATTAGCATTGGCAGGTTGGAATTTCCATAACTCGTGCGACACGCTATCTGTATTTTTCATATCCTTCAACAGAAATGTCATCATCTGGGTTATTCTGGTGTGAGCTCTTTCCGAGAAAAACCTCTGAGATTTTTTTATTTTCTCTTCTCGTACGTGGGAAGCTAAATCGGCTACCTGAAGTCGATTTATTTAATCCTGGGATATTTCGTCGGTGCCTCATCCCTCCAAAGCGAATGCCCATGCTGCCACGGACAGCAAAACCGGACGTTGCTCACAGCTGATGCAGCACTGAATCTGCTGAAATGTACGTTCAGCTCCGACCTCAGAGATAGGAATCGTTTTTTATTCAATCCAGCATGCTGGACGGGATGCTACATGCAGCTGCTGCACAGCAATTTTTAATGCATTGCATGGTCCAATGCGCGAATACGAACTCAGTTTGAGTTGGCCTCGTGTCCTACTTCGAAAATTCGCTTTGGAATTGTAAGATGAAACGTCAATAAGCTTTCAGTCGACGCGGATTAGGTCGATGGGTAGATTATAAAATTGCAAAAAAGTCGAAGAGGAGAAAAAGCCTCTTGGAGTGAAAGGAAAAAATGTTTATTCATCTTTCACTAGCGCAAAGAGCGTCTTTGTCAGGCTTGATTGCCGAATTCCGCGTCAGTTGCAATCGAAGCGCTAACTTGCCAATTCGCAATTATGGAAAACACAAAGGATAGCCTCTTCGATGAGTCTTTTTAATTCCCAAGAGAAAGGACACGAAAGGGAAGAAAGAATGGCGAATGCAATGAGTTGGCGAAACCTGCTTAATATGGGTGGAGAGGCGAAAAAAAGGTGGATGACGTCATCGAAATTTTGATTGGAAAGTTGTGGGGCTGGTGACGTCTTTATTATTCAGTGTGCAGATGGGGCTTCTCCGAAGTGGATGGGGTGCATGGGCGGGAATTGTGCTTGTTGGTTGAAATGTGAATTTTTTTAAATACGAGTTTCTGAATGGAGTCTGAGTTACTTGGCGAACGTTAATGAGGAACGTAACAAAATTGCATTCGAGAACCTGAGCCCTGTTTTTTTTTGCGAAATTGGAAGAATTTGCAAAAGAAACCTGTGGTGTGTTCTGCTTCTTTCGCTTCTTTTGATCTGAGACTCAGAATTTTTTTTTTACCGGTGTTTCAATAAATTTCTTGTTCGCTTTCGTCTAGCACGTCAAAGAGCCCGTTCAAAATAAGTGATAAAAAAACATAAAATGAAGACAATTTGAGTGATAAATTTTGCCCAAGACCCAACCAATGTCCTGTAGGAGAAGTGGCGTCTGTACGTCAACGAATAAAGTTCCAGAACTAGTTCCTGAACTCCTAAAAAAAAAATACAATAAGTCCTTGCTTTGTGTCGGGGATGCGTTCCCGAAAATCCCGACGCAAATCGAAACGGCGTTAACGGAATCGAATTTTTCCATTAGAATTAATGGAAATAGGGGGGGGGGGAATAGGTTCCAGGGAGAAAATCTTTTTGCCAGACAAGGACTATTTTGTACAAAATATGTATTGGAATATGCTTAGAAACGACGTAAAAACGAAACGTTAAACGACGCAAAAGGAGAACTTGCCACAAATAATTGACAACGCAATAACGAAACGACGTAAACAGAAGCGACACACAGCGAGGACTTACTGTAACTGCGTGTATGTGAAATCACGGCCGTAGAACTGAAACCAAATAGGTTATGACTTCTTGACCCTTTCCCGGTCCGGGGCGTGATTTAACGCCGTCCCTTTCCCAACAGGAATGGGTTCGTGGCGGGTTTTGACGCCATGGTGCAGGCTGCTGTTCTAGTGGCCCCTGCCATATTCTGGATTTATCTCGGACTGCGACAACTTAGCAACACATCTGTGGATCTATGTATGTTCGTACTTGAGCTAGATGTCTTGACTGTTGGGAAAGGCACGGCGTCGAATCGTGCCACGGACCGGGAAAGGGTAAAAATCGAATAGGGAGATTCAAACATTCAAACAGATGTTGATGTTGAGACCGAAATTGGCCAGCAATGAGTCTTGACGCAATGAGCAATGAGTCCAATGAGGCTTGACGAGGATCGGGCAGCTTTCCACTTTTCTCCCCATTTCTTTTGTTCCACTTTTTTTTGTTGGCTCCTCTTTCCTTTGATTTTCCTCCCTTATTTTTTTTCTCCTTTCCCCCCCTTTTTTTCCCCTTCTCCCACGCGTGTAATAGCTTTGTGTCTTTGTGGGTCTGCTTTGTGCTCCGGTCTTTGTGGCTGCTCGCTCGCGGACGTGTTTTGTCTCCGGAAGAAAACGAAAAGGGAAACGAAACCCGGCGTTGTTGATGGACTTGTGTGAATGGAATTTCTCTCTTTCTTCCTCGAAATTACTCGCGAGCGAAATGAGCGTTAGTCGCAAAATAACTGACGAACATCAATTATTTGCATTCGGGGCTACCAATTCGATTAGACGAATGAAACGATGAATCGATTGAAGTTTTAATCACAACTAATTCAAAATATACTTTAGTTATCATCTAACTCTCTCAAAATGCTTTCTCCCCCCCAAAAAAAAAAATTTTTTTCGCTGCCCAATTTCGCAAGAGATCCAAAAGGGATTTTTTTTTCTTAATTTAAATTCAGTATTCGACAGTATTGACGGAATCTGGAGTTTGTCCGTCCCGTTTTACCCCATTTATGAATTACGAACATGCAAATTAGACGAGAAGCAAAACAAACGGGTTTGAGGGAAATACCAGTGGCACTTGATTGCTTGCTTCTCGTTCCTCGGCACAAGTAATGAGGATAGAAATTCGAGGATGTTTGGGTGATCGTGGTCCGCTGAATGAGGTTCAGTCCCTTCAGCTCCTTTCTGACACCTCGCGTCCGTGGAGGCTCGTGAGAGGTCATGGCATCTCCTTCTCTCCTCTCTCTCTCACTCAACCTCTCATTCTCGTGAGCTCGTGCAGGCGGTATTTATCTCAGAGGATTCCCTGTCGGTCTTCTGGTTCGAATCGCCGTGATTCGAATTAGCCAAAATCGTTAGTGACGTTTTATGTGTGTCACGTGCACGGGACGCAATGGGTCGGATTGTATCGATCAGAATAGATACAAAGAAACGACTTTTTTACTCGGAATTTCGATTTAATTCAAGAAATTCAAATTTCTTTAAAAGTTCCCGTTTCGCTCTTTCAACGCCCCGCACCGGACAAAACTCCACGAACTCCTTTTGGTGAGCGAGATTTGTGCCTGTTCGAGTTCGAGAATGGAGTATCACCACACCGAGTCTGATGAACAGATTTATTATAGGAATTTAATCAATTTCAATGAACAAAAGAGAACACAAAAAGAATGTGATATTGACCCTTGGAGGACAGTTTCAAAACAATTGGAACAAAATGGAATAGGAGCCCTAATGAACAGAAAAAGGAACTGGTCCGTCTCGGATGCAAAACAAATTATATGATTTTGTGTCTTTACGGATCTTAGATAAAGCTTTATCCCAGGCTTAATCCCTTACCCAATCAATGGGTGACATGCACCGAATCCGTTTATGCTAAACTTATCTGATCTCACGATGGCCCCCTATGGGAATCGGTTTAACCGAGATAAACTTATTCCCATAGACGCCCATTATAAAAACGAATCTGTTTAAAGTTAAACGAATCTGGTGCATGTCACCTAATGTCTCTAGCACCTAACTCGGAATTACAACTCAGGCTCGAAAGAAACCCACGTATCCTTCTCACAGGCACTCGTCGCTGAATCGGACGCTATGGGACCAAAGGGACTCTTCACATCTTTAGTTGGGGCGGAGATGAAAAAGAAAAGAATAATTTTGAGGGAGGGAACCTCGATCAAGAGGTAGAGCCGATCAGCTCGGATTTGACTTCTCACTTCTTCATTGGTCATCTAGGTTTCAGAAAAAGCCTTCATTGGGTAGACAATTGGGGACAAAATCATTCCCATTAATTTCTGGATCCAGTTTATAGTTTTTGTACATGTCAAAGAAATGGGTTCGAGGAGGGGTAGTTCCATAAACTACGTGCGGCGTTAGAGTTTAATCTTGATTCTGTGCAACTGTCGGCTAACACGGATGTCAGAACAGGACATCAGCTAGAAAGTTATCAATTAGCCTTCATTAAAAGGCAATTAGCCTAATACTGGTTCAAATTGACTCGTGCTTTCTTTACATAAACTAATCCTCGGTACAAGGGTCGCATTTGGGTCACTCCCATTTCGTAACCAATCATATGCACACAGAAAAGGCAAAAAATCCGATGTCTCATAGCCTTTTTACATGTCATGTTTTAGTCGGCACGTTTTTTAAATCCTGCAGATATGTCACAGTGAGAAATCGAAGAGAAATTCGCCGGATGTGTCTCTCACCGACGATATTGCGTCACAGCAGACGACCTGAATTGAACGTCTGACACCTACTTTCTGTGCATGTTTCCACGAAGGGAAGCTTGCATAACGCGTGCCTAACGATATGTAACGCGCATCTAACGCTTGCCTGACGATATGTAACGCGCATCTAACGCTTGCCTGACGATATGTAACGCGTACCTAACGCGTGCCGTCGCGGAAGGCCTCAATCCCCGCGTGCACACACGGAGAAGGATTCATTATGAAGTGAGAAAGAGAGGGCGAGAGAGAGGGGAAAGAGGCCGTTAATCGATGGCTTGATGGATCTTTGGCATGTGCTGGTATTAGGATGAAGAGGAGCCGAAAAATGCACCTCTTTCCTTTTAATATCCCTCTTCCGAGTTTTATTTTTACCCGGTCTTCCATCATCGCGATCATCGATTCCCGCTGGAAATGGACTCTTCCCCTTCGGGCTACTGTCGGATTCCATTCGCGGAATCGAAGATCCAATCTGGCTGGTTCCTTTTTTTCTTCTTTTTCTTTCTCTCGCGGTTCCTTCTTTTTCCGCTTCGATCGGATTTGCCTGCGCTTCTTCCGAAAATGAGATCCCGAGACGGAAGGGTCATCTGTTTCCACGGGGAACGAGAAAAGGAACGATGACGGAAGCGATTGGGTCTCGTCCGAGCACATGTGATCTCGGGATTACTCCTTCATTCGAGTCAGGGCCTCGACCCGAAAATTGGGGCTTTCTGCCGGCATTCCCTATCTGTCACCGCATAGGAAAACGAGAAGACTCTCGGAGGAAAAAAATGGAGAGATCAGGGAATCCAAGCGCGGAGAGACGGGAAGCGCGCCACGATGCACCCGGGATGGAGCTCGATGGAACTCAGCAGGACTCGACGGGACTCGACACTCGAGCCGGGAATCCACGTGCATGAAATACGGAGGGGAATGGATTTCCTTCGGTGTTGTCCATTGATCTTGTCCCCCTGTCGCTTTCGCTATCCGCTTCTCGTGGCACTCCTGCGGGATTTGCCATCCTTTTCTCGTGGCTCTCCTGCGGGATTTCCTTTCCCTCGACCTCGTTTGAATCTTTAGGGTCCGGGAGGGAATTACGTGCTGGGGGATTTCTCAGAATTTCTCCCTCACTCTCTCAATTAAAAGTTGGACACTCGAAAAGGATTTTATCCCATTTCCCGCTTCAGTTCTTATCGTCCTCTCGCAGTGAATTTTTTTTGCTAATTCCTGGAATACATGAGATATCCGAGCGGCTGGCCCTCGTAGCGGAGGGAGCGCGAGAGGGATTCAAGCATGGTTGCAGAAGCAAGTTCCGTAGACCGTGAATCGCCGCAGTTTTTCTTCTTATTGTGACGAATGTGGATGGCATCGAGAGGCTCGGCTGAATGTCCGGGGTTCGGTGGTGTAAAGGTATCACACCTGACCGGCAATCAGGAGGCCCGGGTTCAATTCCCGGCCGTTCCTTGGTTTATTTCGTCCTCTCATGCCTTCCATCGGCCGTCTCCCACTTTCCCTCCGTAACATTATATATAGCTGAAGGAATATAGCTATATGTAGAGCTTTTATTAAGTATGGCTTGGTTCCACGATCAGCATGCGTTGCACCGGAACTGTCCGAGTCTGATTCTCTAACTTTTAATGTGTGCGCCCCTTAGCGCCCCTGGCCTAGCGTCGAGCGCCCCTTTCTTTCTGAGAGGAGCACTAGGAAACAGAGCCTCTCCCACAGACGCTTTCTACTTACGATGAATGAAAAAAGGATGAAGGATTGCAACAATTCACAGCTTCATTTGGACGATCGGTCGCGAAATTTCATGAAAACGATCCCCACGTGCTTCTGGGCCTCAAAATGACCAAATCTGGATTGAACGGTTTACAGTAACGGCACGAAGCTCATTCGCTCCGAATTTCTGCATTAAGATGAGATGCGTGGGAATTTTCTTAGACCTGAGAGAGACCTATCACGCCCGAACCGAAATTCGAAGCCTGCGCCGGGGGATTTTGTTGCATTTGGTCTTCATTTAGTCTTGCACTCGTGGAGAAAAAGCCCGAACGACCTCTGTCTCGTATTTCAGAGGAAAAAGGCGGTTTCGCATCCCGCCATTCTGGTTCAATCTCTTTCCTTTCAGCGTCTTCACAAGGAATGTCAACATTTTTTCAGTAAAAGATCAAATTAAAAAACTGTCTCATGTGGAATTTTTTAAATTGCACATTGTAGTAAATTTAAAAAAGACAAAAAACTAAAATTCCCATCGTCTGTCGCGCCCCCCCCCCCTCTACGTGGGGCGACCCCCCTAGGGGGATCGCCCCAACGTTTGAGTGCATCTGGTTTGTTTAATGGTACTATGCCTTTTAAGATGATTCCCAGACCGTGAATCCTTTTAGGGGTGCATCGTATCACTTGATACGATGCACCCCTAAAAGGATTCACATTTGCATGGGATGATGGTAATAGAGCAAACCATTCAAATTCCTTCCTCGACTCCATGAGATGCGAAGAGAAACGCCCATGTCGATGCAAGGCTGAACGAGAATTTCCATTCGTCGGCTTCGTCGATTGAACATCAACACCAATAAAACTCTGCGAGTTTTCAACGACTGAAAATTCGAACCGGCTGGCGTTCGCGCGGACGAGTGACGCGAGTCGCTTCGTTTCTTCGCGCCGATTTCCGACTCTGTCGTATTGGCGTTTTCGTCCTCTTTCCTCCCTTGGAAACAAATCTGAAAATTGGAACGTTACCGTGTTGATAATGAGATGCTGGACTCGATTCTCATCCGAGACAAACCCGTCGGAAACTAGCCCACATCTCAGTTCGATGGTTCCAGGCTGACGAAGCCATTAGACTCGCAATCGATAAAAAACGTTTTGTCTGTCTCGAGAAATTCCTGAAGCGAAAGATCGCCGCCAACTCCGAGCGTTTATTAGAAGCTCGACGAGAGTACGCTGCGGAATTCGTGGCAGATGAGGAGCCGGTTCCCGCGAACGGGACCGGCCCGAGTCTCTGGCTCTCACAGACGAGGAATAAATTAAGCAGAATTATGAAATAAAAATATAAAATGAAATAAAATAAATAGGCCTGCCATTGGTGAAAGATGTGTGGATCCGTCTTTCGTGAGACCCCTCGAGGTTCCTCGAGGTATGCGAGTTGCCGCGATGACTGGTATGGCTGAGGATCACCGTGGAAAGTACAATCGGATTTCGGTACGCGCAGTGTGTTCAAAGCTGGGGAACGTAGGAGATGAAATTGCGCGAAGTTGTTGAGTACGCGGGTCATCGAAAAGTCTCAAGTATTGGTTCATCAGTCATTCATTTCTTAACATAATCCCATTAAGTTTTCAGGTAATGTTTAAAAAAAAAAAGATATCTACTCAACGCAGTCACCAATGAGCTCGATGTCTTTCTGTTGTTGTCCTTTGGCTATGTCCAGGAGCGACACTTTGTAGTTATTGTTGACGGCGTCGTCGTCGTCCTCAAACCGCTGTCGAGGCGAGCTCTTCCTTGAGGAAGAGGATGAAGTCGTGGGATGGCGGATCCGGGGAGTGAATTGGGTGGGCGAGCACCTCCAAGCGGTGGGCCGGTGGGTGAGCACCTCTCAGTCTCGGTTTGCCGTGGACTTTCGCTTCCGATGAGGGGCAGCGTTGCGTTGCGACAGAATAACGCCAGTTTCGAGCAGGTGGGGGCATTTGTTTTGCATGACCGGCCGGGTAAAATTGGAGGAGATGTACAGGTAGTAGCCTCCGTTAGGGTTTTGTGGGACACCGTGCCTGTCTAAGAACGTATGTGCGTCAAGGCGGGCCACGTTCTGGAGGCCATGCAGACTGATGTGCTCGCCCACCGGCTTCTTCACCGGATCTGTCGCCGAGAGACTTCTACCTCTTCCCCAAGGTGAAGGAAAGCCTGCGTGGACGACAGTTCGAGGACCCTGACGCCATCAACACTGCCAACAAAGCATCCTGGACTGGGCCGAAGTGAGACATCCTCCAGGCATCCGGGGTCTGGTGTCACTGTCTAAAAAATGCATCGAGCTCATTGGTGACTGGGTTGAATAGGTATCATTCTTTACAATATTTCCTGAACATTTTCACGAGATTATGTTCAGAAATAAATTAACCAATTTATGAACCAGAAACTTTACTAACCACATTTATGAATCAATACTTGAGACTTTTCGGATGACCCACTTATAAATGAGTCTTCCCATCGCCGCATCTGCTAATCGGTGCAACGCTTCCGAACGGATTGCCCCCAATGCGCGTCGGAGCATCAAATGAAGGAAATGAGGATCTTGGGCGAACGGGAAGCAGAAGGCAAAGGGGATAATCGGCTTTGTTCTGGGTTTCGTTTCTCCCCCTAATTGAATCTTGCAAATATACATCTAAAGCCTGATTTATCCGCTTGCTCCGACGGTATGAATGAAAGGATAATTGCTTCCGAATGGTTGGATCTTGTTGATGATTAGGCAGACCGGATTCCGATTTTCTTCGTTTTCAAATTAACTTTGTCTTCTGGAACGCACAGACTGACAATGACTTGCTTTCGTTCCGGTCGACGGATGATTCTCTTCGGGCAAGAAGTAACATGGATTATTCAAGTAACAAAGCATTATTCGCTGCGCGACTCCCTCATTGAAGACTAGTTCTGTTTTAAAATTTTCTTTAAAGTGTTTGTTTTTTTTTGGTTTGTCATGTTTTTTTCGTTGTAAGCCATATTCTTCTTGCCTGCGAGCGACGTAATCGATCATTTCCCACAATAATCTCCAGAGGAAGCGATGCGTCCGTCAAAAAACAGATGAAATTCTGTATGTCCGTGAGTCCCCTCTATACGGTGAGGGGCTCTGTCCACAGTGACGCAGTGGTGGATACAGAAATTATTCATTTGGGGGGGGAGTGTTTCCTTCGTTCCATCTTTCCTCCCCCTTCCCCACCTCCTACCACTCTTCATCCGATTGCCTTTTTCATTTTTCATATGCGGTAAAATCAAGATATCCATTTCACAGGCCTCAACGAAAAATAATTTATGCGCTTTTAAAATTTTTAACATCTTCAGACCCCGTGGCATGTACACATGCCAAACATTAACACGTTGAAACCCCTGCTGAAATCGCTTCTATTAATATGTCATGGATCACACTGTAAGCCATAGAAGAATTAAAGAGAGTTCCCGAAAAAAATGCATGCGCCTCTTTGGACTCAATTTGCATCACAGCAGGAGCTTGTGAACTTGGCGCTTCTTTCAATATGGCCGCCCGCGTCGTCTGCGATCATAAAAGCCATTGTCGATTGCTCATTATTGGCCAAAAATTATGATACATGTTGAACTGCATTGCCAAGTAGTATGGGAAGTTATTTATAAATAAAGGGGTATCTTACTTATCATAATGCTCTTATGGGATAGGTCAAAACGAGGATGGCATGTACACATGCCACGAGGCATTTCACCAGGAAATTTGCGTTTTAGGGTCCAAATACACGGAACTCCTTCATCAGTTTGAATACAGTGGCATTGATGTACCTAACATGTGTTGGAGCCCTTCCAGCACCAGGCTGGGGAAATCGAAGAGAAAGACCAGAAAGGAGACAGACGAAGTGGCGGATCTGGGGGAGGGGGGGAGGGACCACCACTCATGATTGATGATTTTAGGTACATATTCCCAGGCAGTGCCTCCCATTTCATTCACCACGCAAAGAAACCATTTCTTATGGTGCTGTTCACATACCGGATATTTGAAAAAGTGAGAACCACTGTACGGAGGGCCCAGGTGATTAATGACCACTCCCTAGAGGGAGCGGGATGGGGAGTGTGGGGTACCGCGGTGCTTCCGTATTTCCGAAATACCATCCAGCCTAATTGCTACTATTGTTGGTGCAATGACAGTGGCAGGGCCTAGAAATATTTTCGAATACGATCCTCGATGACTGGCTTCCATGAGCTTATTTTACTGTAAAAAAAATTCATGTTGTCAATGGCACACCTCTATGGAGGAAAACCCAGTGTTATGTACACATGCCACTCTATTCTTCCAATACCAAGAAGGATTTTAAAAAATTGGGTTTCTTGCTTTGACCATCGGAGGTGGAGCTTACGCAACGAGCCAAAGGATTTCAAAATTGGCAAGCAACTTTGCCGTCGGGTCTGAAGAGGTTAAAATATGCGAATGCGAGCCTGACCATATGGCGCGATCAGCCCCCCCCACCCACTCCTCCCCTCCCTTCCCTTTGATTCACTCCTGCAGTAACCCTCGTTCAGACATCGCGCTAATAGACTGGATGTGAGGAGTGAAATGCGCAGCCTGTGGTGGAAGCAGTCGGGTTCGTCTCTGAGGCGAAGCGGGCTGTCGTGCCGTGCAGGCGGAATGCTTCGGAGCAGTGCCATCTCCGGTTGGTGGAGGAATAACACCGAAAAGAATAGTGCCGAAACGGGTGTGTCTACGCGGAGTAACGCAGACACAGAAAAGAAGCGACACAGAACAACATCGACACGGAATAAGTTAAAGAGTAGGTGCATCGACACGGAGCAGCATCGAACGGAATTATCTCGACAAAATTGCTGCTCGGAATGATACCGACAGGAGTACGCCGACACGGAATTAGTTCGACGGGAGCATACCCGGATTTGCATCGAAAATAAATATTCAAGACAGAAACTACGCCGACATGGAATGACACCGACAAACTAGAACAGGTGAAGGTGGTGGTTGCGATAGCGTTACGTAGATGTCGGGCATGTTTGCAAAATATGTGGGCAGAGTTGCGATGCTTCATTATTTTATCATATGCAGAATGCGGAAGAGATCTGGCAAACGCACAGTCGACTCCAAAAAATTCAAAATTTTTACCGGGTTCTTTGATTGACTGCAATCGCTGAGAATTTTAATGGCGAAATCGGAGACAGTCGAGCTCACTGCCGGGTTGAGTTAGTACAGAAAGACCCGTTCTCTTGTCCTCGCATTGATTCTTATAGCATTAAGTAGACCGTAGATATCATGCAAAGGATTGTCTGCTGCAGATAACGTCTGGAGCCTACAGTTTTGGCTAAAATGCATTATTTATTAAAACTTCTCAAGCAACAAGACAGCCAGCAACGAAGGCTTTGGGTAGATGGTCTTAAGAGAAAATTCACCAATAAATTATCTATGCATGCTTTTCCTATCTAATTCCTCCCATTCCTCTCTCCCGATTTAACTCAAAACACGGATTTTTTGTGGTGGAATATATTGTGACAGCTCCGGTTCGGAGGTAGATCTTAGTTACCTGACGGCAACTTTATTGAGAGTGGCTTCGTGCGACATCTTTGCAGCGCCACATGAACCACTGCCATTCCTGATAGCAACAAAATCGACACAAGTATTTCGACAAGAAATTCTACGGCACAGAATGGCATCGACACGGAAATGCGTCGACAGAAATAGACGGAAACAGACCTGCTTCGACAGATGACTTCCGGATTTATACCGACACGGAAAAACTTCGAAATTAACGGCGCCGACACAGAATTACCTCGACAGGATTTTCTCGTTTCGAGATGCTTGTATCGACTTTGTCCCTGTCGAAGTCATTCTGTCGTTCGCAGGTATCGAAGCAGCACCGTGTCGATGCCATTCTTTCCGGTGTTATTCCGCGACACCCTCCCGTTTTTAGATTACCTTTTAACCCTTTCCCGCATGGAGTCCACTATAGTGGACGGCAAAATTGTTGGCGATGTTGATGGTTTTTTTTAGTCATGATGCACAAACCCAGAAAATTTTGGTGAATACAGTCCACTCAAGTGCCCATAATCTCTTCAGTGTTGCTCTCTAGCGGCGAAACATGCGACTATTACGACAGAGTACCTCCTTAAACGTTAAACCAAAAAATGAATAGTTTCCTTTTGCTCGAAAAATTCATACTTGAAAGGGTTTAAATTTAGATTTTAGGTTTCAATTCCCTTCGGGTCTTCGAAGTCCGCTCGTGAATGATTTCGACCGAGCTCGCTCGCACCGCGCCAAGTACTTCTACTTTTATTTTCGCTTCTCGTTGTTTGCTGTATCTAATCATTTGTCCAGCGTTTCGCAATTCACTAACGTGAGGCCTTGGCCTCAATTAATTAATATGAAGTTTGGGTCTGAATTAATTACTGTGAGGCTGTAGATGACAATTACGTACAGGGTTGAAGGTCTTGGTTGCTTGCCAATTGCAGTAAATACTCGTGGAAATAAAACTATTCTCGTATGGCGTGAAACCGAAGCCCATCAAGAAACCCTCTAAAAGTACTTTCAGACCGTCAATGTAGCGGAAAAGGCCCATCGAAATCGACGGCATCTCGATCGTGCAAAAAAAATTGAGCACGAGTGTGCTCGAAGAAGAAGACGAGGGATCAGTCCGGCCGGACGCCAGAGATAAAAGAGACGAGGGCCGTGAATGATTTGTGTCATATCATCTGGAGACAGTGACAGATAGACGCGATATTGGCATCCGAGATAATCCTGATGAAAGAGCGTGCAAAAAGGCTAAATCAATAGAAGCGCGTTATTTGCGAAGGCCAGAGGAAACTGCGATTTGTTGCGTGCCAACGCGTTTGTGCATTTAGACTCGAGGAGAAAATTTCCGGAAGAATTTAATTTACCACTTTTTTAATTATTCGTATCCACGAATTTCGCAATTTAGAAGTTTCCCTTTAGGTTTTCTCCGATCCAGCTAAGTAAAAAAAGTCTCACTTGTCTCCCTTTTTTCCCCCTTATTCTTTCTTTTTTTTTTCTCTCTCTCTCTTTGACAATTCCAAAAATAGGAGGAAAATCTGTCTCATCTCCACCGAGGCAGATCTTCTTCCCATTTTCTCTGTGAGGTCTTACCGACCTTTATCTCTCGTCACAAAGGCAAAATTTCCTCCTTCTTTTCCCCCGGGGGAAGTGAAATTCCATCCCGTCTGCAGCGGCTTGTAATCATGGGTCGAGAATTCAATTAGGGCCGCGATGGGTCTATGTATCCCTTCATCGGTAATGAGCCTGCATCGCGAGGGATCTCATTAACGATCGTGACGTCGAGATCATTATGAAGCCCTCGCCCTCTTCGGCAGAGGAAAGGCTCTCGAACGGGTAAAATCGTGAGATTTATCGTGAGAAATTACGAGTTTCTTGAATCGGCCCTTTTTCCTCCCTCTTCCATCACGCCATTAGCAGCCTTGAAAGCTCCTCGAGCAGAAAGGGAAAGGATTTGTAACATTCGAGGATAGATCGGAATGAAAAAAAATTGGACAGGAAAGATAAACGAGGGAAGGCGATTAGGTGTCGATTTAACTGAAAAGCCAAATCTATCAATCTATCCATTATTCCGCTTTCGCGATATGAACTCCGCCCAGACGTCTTTCGAAGGGATATATGGAGAATGCAAAGGGGAAATCGTGTCAAGTACTGCGAGGTACTTTGTACATATCAAGTGCAGTCGGGATGCAGCTACGGGGTGAGCCAGAAGTTCGGTCCCAGAGTAACCAACCTAGCTTCTCGAGTAACACAAGATATTCCAGCAACGTTTAGGAAATGTTGATGAACAATGTCGCTTCTATGTGTAAATGTCGAAAGCATCAACGTTACTTGAATGTTACAAAAGAACATGTTGCAAATCGTTACATATTCATTAGATATACGTTGCAGAAACGTTACAGGAATAATGTTGCTGCAATGTGGATGGAAAACGTTGCCTCACTGGCATCTGATCTGGACCTATGTTCCCATTACTACCCGGAAAGGCGTAGGCTTCGTTGGCCCTGAACTGGACCAATATTCTGCCAATATTGAATTGTTTCGTTCGTCATTTCGTACCGTATACTTTAAATCCTCACCCAGACGTTCCCATCAACAGGATGTAAAAGCATATAACTCGAGGCTCCACTCCGCTCGAATCCCATTCATTGACAGAGTCGCAATATAGATGTCGCTGTCGGTCCTCCATCGAACGGCGAACTCAAACGAGACACGCGTGTTACGTTGAGGGATCCCTTTGAGTCGAATCCCGGAATGAGCCCATTCCCTATTCCGCTGCCACGAAGCAAGCCTCATGGAAGTGTTGATAACAAGCCACCAGATGTCTCAGTAATATCTCGAACCCCCTCCTCCTCCTCCCTCCTACCCCTTGGAGTGTCGCCTCTAGTTACACTCTCTACTCTATGGTAAAAGTAAAACTCCAGCCGATGTCGGATGACCTGATGATACAGCATCCGTATAATGCAAAGGGTCGGGAACCTATGGCTTATGAACCAAGTTTGGCTCACGATCCGAAAAGTTTGACTCATTGAGTCATGGCAGAAAGTCATGTTGTTCCTCATTTTTCTCGTGTATCAAAGAATGCATATGTCTGTTGCCAACTTCAGGAAAAATCATGTTGTTCTGAAAATCTTTCGCTCACAAGCACTTAGCATCTTTAATATGGCTCACATGGCCAAAAAATCGTCCCCTGGATGTGCTAAATGCACGTTTCAGGGAATGGTCCACCCGCGATGTTCTATGGAGTGTACGCGAATTCAACCTTTCTTTTCCTCGTGCTGAGAACAGAATGAGGAAATGATGGATTGAGTTCAAAGACTCTCTCTCGACTATTAATTTTTTATCTCCTGTCGGATGCAATCGCCGAGTTCTTGGAAAGGATTCTTTTTGGGAATAAGAGCTTGTTTTTGGCCCGGGCTCCATGAATCCGCCTGGAACATGAGGATAACTAATGATGAATTGTCCGTGTTCATCGATTTCTATGCTGGTACTTGACGAGACATATGGCAAGGTACTAAACATTCCCGTAAGGGACGATTCCAGGGAAAGGGAGAAGGGTACTTTTGTGTACCGTTCGAAAAGCGAGACTCCATCTCGTGGCACGGAGGACGACTTGACGATTCCCTTAACACTTCTAAGTCCATGTTGCATCAGAATGTTGCATCAGAATGTTGTCGCTGCGTTGTCGATGTCAAGAGTGTCAACTTTTTTTTCGATATTGATAGCAAATGTTGCGATAACATTTGTAGAGGTGTCGAAGCAACGTTCCAAGGTTTAAAAAGTGGAAACGTTTCATCAACATGCTGTTCCTAGTGTTTCTGTGTATTCGTTTGTTTATTTATTCATTTATTTTATATATTTATTCTTATATTTATAATAGCTATATACAAATTCGCTACGGTCGCGCCTTCGGCGCTCCAGTATCCAGAATAGTGATTAATTCATTAACTCATTTTCTAAGTGACAAAAACTTATTTAAAGTACGTCCCTGTCGAAATATGTGCCATGAGGGGACGTAATCGAGAATTTATCAAAATCCGATGATTTCTTGTGTGTCTAACTTCAAATCTCTTTTTGTACCCTTTTTGTCAGAGCAGAAAATAAAACTTGAAACACTTCCCTCCCATAATCTGCCCTAAAGGGACATGTTTCAAAAGTAGGATTTTTTTTTATGCACTCAGCAATCGAACAGATATTTCAGAGCCAAGTTTCAATTTTCTGTTCCTCTCTGTTTCGTTGGATCGAAAAAGATTCTGGAAAATGCGCCTCCTACAAAATTTGTGCCCTGAGGGGTTTTACCTAAAAAATAATATTTCACTAAATCGGTACTCGAAGAATTCCATGCCCACAAAATTTCAGCCGTATTCGTTTGCCCTTTTTGCTGGTGTAAATATATCTTTGGAAAGGCGAGCCACCCAGAAGCTGCGCCCTGAGGGAATGCACCATACAATTTAAATTTTTTTTAGGTCAACGTCACGTCAGATATGCGTGTGTCAGGTTCCACCTTTCTATTTCTGCCCGATTCGCTAGGACAAAAAAAAATTCTTTAAAAAGGTCAACTCCCAAATTATTATACCCCCAGGGGATGTATCTGAAATATTAAATATTTTCTCTGATCTCAGTATCTTAGCTCATGCCAAGTTTGAGCTTTCCAGTTCTCTCCATTCGATTGAAGCAAAAAAAAAATTATTTGAAAACTTTCCCCCCCAAATTATTTGCACCCCGGGCATTTACCTTCCAATCCCAATTGGTTCCTATGTACCAAGTTTCAGATTTCTAATTCCTCTGGAACATGGTCAGAATCAGCATCAGTCAGTCGCGATCGTCTATATACAGAGTGGCGCAAAAGTCAGGACACAGGCATTATGGCAAATTTACTGGGTTTTTTTCCCTTTTCATGTGAAAGGTGAAAATGGCTGGAAAGTTGACTCAAGACAAGCGATTGCAATCAGTTTTTATGTACGCAAAAGAGACAGCGCGTATCGATCGCAAATGTTGGATTTTCAGCCGAAAGAAAAGTGATGGAACGCTTGAAAGACACCGGAAGCGTGCATGACCGATCTTAACCCTTAACCCTAAACGACCAAGCGGGGTCAAATTTGACCCAGAGCCTATGCTATAACACGCGAAACTTCGAGGCTTGGTAGTTTAAGGGTTAATGAAAGTCCTACGGTCATTCGAAAAGAGAATTGAAACATGTATTCATACTAATGAAGAGCAGTTGAATATTTGTTAAAATAAATGTTAAGCCAATGTGTCCTGACTTTTGCGCCACCCTGTATATTATATATTTATATTTATATACCTGTTTTTATGTTTATATACTTATTTTTATATTTATGTATGTATTTATTGTCTTTTTTTATTTATTACAGTTATTTATTTTTAAAAAGAAAACGAACAGAAGGACGAGGGAATAGAGAAGGCGTTGCCGTGCAAGGTAGAAAAGGCGTGGATGCACTCGACACGCACAAGGAAGCTCGTGGACGTGTGCGAAGGGTGCGTGTGACCTTGCGTCGGCCATGTCTTCGGGTATTCGAGCATGAATTGTAATAGTGGGATTTTGGTAAATTAAATATCCTGTGGATCCAGACTTTTGGGACCCCCAGTAGAATAATAAAAAAAAGTTTCTGATCGGATGAAACCATAAAAAAGTATTGATAAAAAATGACTTGGAGCTGTCATTAAAAGGTAATCTGTAATCTCTTCCGATCTCTGCTTCATCTGTAAGCCATAATCCTCGTGATCTAATAAATAAGATGGATCGTTGGTTGTAGTGGTCTGTCCTTTTTGATCACCATTTATTCAATTAGAAAAAAGGGGAATCCTCGAAGAGGGGATTAAAACGGAGGAAAAGAAAGTTTTCTCTACGGAACATCTGCGCCCGTCCATCGGAAATCCCGGCTTCGCTTCTCGCTCTTATCTCGGTGGGGCTTATTTCCCATTGCCTGGCGTCTCGGGTCTTCCTGTCGGGCCTTTCTGGGGTGGTTCCAGAGTTTTTTTTTTCGGGGGGGGGATGGTCCTGGTTCTGCTTTTAGGAGTCCATTTGCAGGCGTTTCGACGCCGTGGGGATCTGCATAATGGAATGAGGGAGATGCGTGAAAGGGCTGGGCCCGGACTTGCAGTTTTTCATGCATGCGGAGTGAAAAGTCTCGGGTCCATATCGGGAGGATGGCGTTGGGTCGTAGAGGCTGTTATGGCCTGGTCTCGCAGCTTCGGTCGAATCTTAAAAAAAGGAGGTTCGACGAGTAATAAATTTGTATTCAGTACCATCGTCAAAAAGTACGTAAGGACGACGTGAGAATACTAAGAAGATGTCAATATTCCCCAGTCCCCCCTGGTTTCTCGGATAGACAGGAGAAAAAGAGTCCGTCCTCGTGTTCCCTTACGAAAGAGCAAATGCACCCTTTCACGAAGTTCCTTCCTTCACATCGACTCTATGCCTCTTATAAATATGGAAGGAGTTAAGCAATCGAGGGCAGGGTAGCCTCGTTCGACGGAGGGAGGATAGGTGGACTGCACGGAGGAGAAATGCGCGGGCAGCGACGACGTTCCCTCCCCTGTTCGCCCTCATCCCCTCCCCTCGCTTCCCCGGACGCAGTCCTCCTTCGAGCCTCTCGGCGTCGACACCTCTGGGCGGGAGTGTGTGTCTCGTGAGTCGGTGTTCGGAGCCGGTTGGAGTCGACCCGAACGGGTAGGGCTGCTCGAATGCCGAGTGGAGCTTGAGGTCCGTTCGAGTCTTGTTGGACCGAGAGGGTTCGGAACTCGGCGAGGAGATGCGGTTCGTGTGCGGGTTTTTGAGGTAATCTTTCCTGGTGGACAGGTGAGTATTGCGAGCTTTCGGGAGTTGAAGCTTTGACCCACGTCCGCCGGCTCTGTGCTCTCGGAATCGATCTCGACTCCGCTTCTCTACTTCGTTTGTGCGGTACAGCGTCTCCAAAAAGAGGGAACATTTTCGGAGAGAGGAAGAAGCTCTTGCGATGCATTAACGTATACGTGACTCAGAATGACGCAAACTGGCTTATTGAGTTTGGGAAAATCGAATATAGGATAAGGGTCTACCTCGAGCATTGTACTAAGCAACTCCCCCATGCTCTCCTCAATGAAACGGGGATATTTTAATCATTTATCCGGCACGCCATAAAATTTACGAGTCAGGGCATGCATCATTTCACGGCATTCCCGTCACTTTTACGTTACTCCTCGGGTGAGTGGAGGTAATTCAACATACAAGTGAAGGTAGTTCAACGTATTCTCCACGGAAGGCAAAAGTAATTATCATCCCTCTTATTGCCTTCTATACAGTATAGCTAATTATTTATTCTCTTTGACAAATATGCGATTGTAAACAGTCACGGCTGCAGAGACTTAAATGTCAGGTGAATGCTTTCCTGGGGAAGAAGGGGGGTGGCGCAAATTAACTGTCACCCGAACTACAATCAAGCGTGTAGAATCATCGCAGTGCCAGGTTTCGTGTAAGTAATATAGAAATAAATATATATATATTTCATTATTGCAGACTTACCGCTTTCCGCCCTGGAAAAACCTGCCGGATGTGGGGTTAATTATTATTTTCGCCTGGGACAGTCGTAGACTTCTGGATTTCCTTTGAAATCCAGGATTTCGCTACCGAGAATCGACCGGTCCCCCGAAAAGGGTTCCCAGTTCAAGGGAGACAAGCTGCAAGCAAAGCTTCAATCAAAGTTTCCACCTCGAAAAGAACAGACTTCGATCAATAAACCAGTACTCGGTGCATACCTGGACTCGGTACTTGGTAGGTCCCTGGATTCAGTACTTGGCGGATAAGGAAGTGAACGAAACTTCGCATATCGACCGTAGAACTACGTAATCGTATTTTGGATGCATAGAGAATTTAACCCATTGAAGTTACATAATGCACGGCATGGTGCTCCCCGAATACCAACTGAAGTACGGATTTGCATACGATCACGGAAATTTCAAAAGACGGTATAGTCTGAATCTAATTGGCTATTTACATAAATGGGATCTGAACTCCTGATGTCCTGGTGTGCCGAGGCACTCATACTGATGAATACTAATGTGAAGCAGAGTTTCTCTGAATATTGATTTACATCGTTTTGCTCCTGCCGAAACGACAGATTTGGCTTCTTTCATTCTTGATCGGTGCGAATTTTTTTGTTGTTGTTCCAGTTTTCTGTCCTAAGTCGCTTATTGTTTGGGGCATTTTTGACTTGTTGTGCATGTAATTTCGTGGTGGACTTTGTCGAGAGGGATAAAATGCTGCCAATATCAAAAAGCACATTATTTTGTTAAATCCACTTCGCAGAAATGGGATCAAAAGTTTTGCATCGACCCGAAGCTTCGTCTTATCGGGTTATGATCGCAAAGAAACAATTGCTACAATTAAAGAAATATACACTGTATATATTTTTTCTTGTTTTATTTTATTCTATTTTATTTTAAAATTGAATTTTCTTTTGTTCTTTTTAATTTTTACATATTTTGTTTGTCGATTCGGTTTGGTGCTTCGTTCCCCAGAAGGCATTTGTCAGGAACTATGAAGTGACAGTCTGCTTCATCCATTATGCCCCAGCAGAAAACTCAATTGCGAGATACCACCCTCCTGAGGCGGCATTTCCGATTGAATTTCCTTGATTTTTATCCGGATGCGATCCGATGGCATCCGATATCAGTGAATTATTCATGACTCAATTTGGCCTCTTTTTCTTTTTCCTCGCTGAAATTCCATTTCGCCTTGTCAACCTCTCGGTGTTTCGCGTCGAGTTTTACTCACTTTCTCTGATACGGGCTGCTGTCGAAGGGAAGCCCAACAGTGTGCTTGTCATGCACTACGTCTGATGAATATTCGGATTTCCATGCATATTTTGTCGACGACGACTCGGATTTCCCCCTTTTCCCCTGACAGTTGCCTCAGACCCGAATCCGCAGCCTATTCGAGCGTGCAAGGCTGAAGCATACGTTCTCAGAATGGTCAGGCTGAAGGTAATGCATAAATAATTGTTTCTTCCATAATTAATCGTTGGTAATGCGTTTTTGAGCGTCCCTTCGCCAGTTTCGGATCCAATCACTCCTAAAAGCGTTATCTCATAAGAGTGACTAAAGACTTGAGCGTTACTGTCTCTCTTAGTGTTTGGCAGGATATCAAGCAATTTTTTTTTCACTATTAATATTGAAGTGCATTTTCAATTGTATTGTTGCGGAAGAATGATGAAATTTGCTTTTTCATTTGGAAAAATGCATTCATTCTTCTTGTCATTTTTCTAATTGGATTTCGCATGATGGCGTGCTCGATATGTTTAAAATTCGTTTTGTCTTCCTTCTTGCAATGGAACCCGTGAGCTACGACCCTTAGGGAAAAAATCCTATAGGGTCCTATAAGATTTTTGAAACATAAAGATCTTATAGGATTCCTATAATAATTCTTTAAGATTTTTATGTTTAAAAATCTCATTGGATCCTAAAGGATCTTTACGTAAGGAGACGCACGGGGAGCATTCCAGATCGAATGGCTGAGATGTGGAGTTGCCGACACTGGATGAGATCCAAGCCTCTCTCTCACCCCCTTTGTATTTTTCAAGTCCTGGAGGAAAGGCTATTATAAGCGAAATCGGCTTCTCTCGGAGGATTACACGACGCGTGCTGTGTCCCCCGGTGCATTCGGTCGGCACTCTCTTCAATCCGTCTTCTCTTTGCTTTGGCTTTGCTTCTGGGAATTCGCGTCGGGTGTCTATCGGTCTCCCTTTGAGCCACACGATGCATCGTTTGCCATGTGTCTATAGGACTAGGGTAGGTCTATAAGAAGTCGGACGTACCTCTAAGCGAACGCATGCCGTAGGCCTAGTTATTATATACTATACGAAGTTACTATATGGATACGAGTCCGAGACGCGATGGTCTCGATGAATTTTCGTGGTTTTCCAGGTAATTAAAATTTCGAGCAACTTGAACCGCTGCCGTTTTGCAGTCGCTTCAAAAACTAAAGTGGTCTATTCACCAAGGACATGCCAGCATGGATTTTGCTGTACCCAACTTCTGGCCACGTTTCCGCGAGTCTACGTACACTAGCCACAGAAATTGCAGCGCCAAGAAGGAATTTTGCCACGAACTTTCAACAGCGCGTCGTGATATCGATAAGAGGTTCAAGCATGGTTCATGAAAATTAAAATAACTTTCCTAGAAGTTCTCATTTAAAATACAGGTGGAATTGGGGTCGACTATTCGCCCTTGAGAGACACTTGGAAGGATAATGATTGCAAGTTAGGCATTCCTAATGGTTTCTAAGAATCTCAAGGAAAATCAAAGACCAAAACGAAAGACCAAAAATCAAAGAGAAAAAAAATATATTAGGAAAAAATTTTATGAAAGAAGGAAAAGGGTGGTCACTCTGAAATCATTTTCCTTCTCTTCCCTCGAGCCTCGACTTGTTGAGAGTGCGAAAAGAATGCCGAGGCTGCGTCTCCGAACTCAATGCCGACATGTCGAAGCGTTTTCATCGACTTCGGTCGACGGAGATGCATGAATTAACGTCGCCTGGTGCGTCGGGTCATGACTGTCTGGTCATGACTTCGACCGTCTCTGCTTGGGATGCCTAGCGTGCTTCAGTCTGATGCATCGGTCTGATACGCGCATCAGGTTGACACATGAAGCAGATTAGAGAGGAGGGTTAGCCTCACCGATAACGTCAGTCGCCCCTTCTTCTCCTAAGCCACCTCGCCATCGAGCCATCTCCGAATGATTACTTTCGCCGAATCGAACCGTTTGATTGGGATCGTTTAATCGAGCCGATGGAGGCCAATCTTAGAAATCCCTCACAGTGCGTCTTGAAACAGATTAGAATGTCGAGGATGATTATTTACAGCGGAAACTTGCCGAAATCTTTCACGTAAAGAAGGATGGGGTCCTCATATAAAATGCATGGGGATATCTCTGAGTTAAAATAGTCCTGCTTTAATCTCTACTCATTAATCCGCCCCTGGAGTGACACCCAGCATGATTTTGTTGATGGCATGTGGGCGAGGAATCCCGTGTAGAAGAATAAGGAAAGTTTAAAGGTTATTGCATGATGTACCTGAACTTGCTGAAAGCCCAAGGAACGGGGAAATACGATGGCTTCGCTGTTATCAGTTTCCTTTTCTTTTTCCTCCAAGGCACTTCGCTTTTGTAGCATTGTTCAGTGATCAGCGGTGAAGCCACGCCGAAGATGTCTTACACGAAGACGAGGCAGGTCGCAGCTCGTCTCTGAATCGAATGTGGCCACCGTGCAGCGCTGGAATCTCCAGCATCAGAACGAGGGCAACCACGAACGGCATCGAGAAGCCGGACGCGAGAGCGCGCTCACGGCTCGTCTTCGGAACGGGATCCTCTAGCGTCGCGCGGTGGCCGCATGTCGAGGCGATGTAATCGTGTAACGTCTTTGGTGTAATGTCGAAACTTGCCTCCGTCGTTCCATCTAACCGGTCTTGATCAAACGGGTTAATTTGGCGAGAGTAATCATTCGGGAGAGATGGCTTAAGGGAGGAAGAGTCAACTTGCGTTATCGGTGAGGCCATCCTCTACCGTAATTGCTTAATTTGTCAACCTGATTCACGCTTCAAACTGTGGCATCGGGCTGGTATCCAAGAATCCCACGTAGGATTGAATTACTCAAATTGATACGATGCATCATCCTGATGCATTGTATCGTGCCAATGCATCAGGTTGATGCATACGGATCAACTGATGTCGATGAAACGCTCGAACTGGTTGACAAATTTGATTCCGGAGACTCGGTCTCAGCTTGGGTGGAACAACGATGAAAGGGATTGCAGGCAACAACGTTTCGCAAAGAATGGCAAAGAAGGACTAAGAATGGCGAAAAGCAGGAAGAAAAGAA
This sequence comes from Darwinula stevensoni, assembly GCA_905338385.1. Taxonomy (NCBI): domain Eukaryota; kingdom Metazoa; phylum Arthropoda; class Ostracoda; order Podocopida; family Darwinulidae; genus Darwinula; species Darwinula stevensoni. The sequence goes on from CAJPEV010001561.1 coordinate 51,130, forward strand.
GTCGAGTTTTCTCTGTATCGCCCCGATCCATAACTCGAAAACATCTTCAATATTCTTGGAAACCATCAGGAGCTCTCGTTTCACGTTTCATTATTAAGATCTCTTTCTTTCAAATTTAGAGCTTTCTAAATTTGGTAAATCCGGCTCCTCACCACATTTGGCAACTTTTCCCGCGAAGAATCATCTTGCGCTCCAGAAACACTACCCGATTTCGTGACACCGTTAGAAGTGCCAATTTCACTCGAGATTGCCGAATTCCTTCTTGGTGTTGCAATTTCAAGGCGGCCTGCGGAGAGAGAAGTTTGAAACTTGGATCCCCCGCACTTGTCCGACCTTTCTCCAAGCAGTACAACTATTTCGGCAAAAACCGTGTCAGCGAAGCCCATTTATGTCAGATTATCGACGCAGTTTTTATTTTTTTTATTTACCCTTCAATGGATGGAGTGGCTGCCTTCGCTCCTGGGGTTCGGCATTCCGAAAAACCCCGAGAAATAAGAAAAATTTAGAAAGGAAAGGAGATTCGGAAGGTGAATCAGTCGTCATGCCAGAGTAGACGTGGTATGCATGCGAAAGTGGGAAAAAAATCAGGGTTTTTCACTTGAGCCCGACATTCCCCCCCCCCCTCCTGTCTTGGACAGCCATGCCATGAGACACACATCCTATGCATGGGTCGAAGGAAAAAAAAAATTCTTACTCGAGTGAAAATACTCTCTAGAAGGAAGGAGATTGCTAAGAGCCACTCGCATTCGAGTGTAACGTAGCGTTGAGAACGCTGTCACTCTTGTCATGCACATTTGGAGTTCCTTTTAGCGGGACCATACAAGAGTATTAAATTAACTGGAACGGTTACCTTCAGGAGTTGCTTCAGGACCAGTACAGAAACCCCGGTTTGACCCAGAATAAAGGCCAGCAAGGGATTCCATGGGAGTCCACGGAGGAGACATTTCTCGAGCCTGGTGGCCGCTGCATCTCTGATGTGCAGCTGCATCTCTGATCATGGAAGAAGGAATCCAATCAACCTCTTCGAGGCCTTTTCGTTTGCCGATGCGATCTCGGTGCCGCAGCGTTCGTGGAAGAAATGGGAAGGTTCGAATACTCGTCAGGCTCGAGAAAACTTTCGTACTTCGTGGGGCTTATAGGGTGGAAATTTGAAACTCCTGCCGCGTTATCTTACCCGAGAGACTCTCGGGCAGGGAAGTGGTCATTTCCTTCCTTTTTGAGAAAATAGCTATTTTTCTCTAAATTTAAATGAATGTTTGAGACGTGCGTATGCTTCGGAGCATGCAAACAAATAAGTTACTTTCCCATCGCCTAATCGCATGTCGAAAGCTCTGGAGGGATCGGTGATTGAAATCTCGGAATGCATCACCGATTCATCAATCTGCGGCGCAAGCTCATCGATCGCCCGAGCACGACGGGGAAGATGCACTGCCACTTATGTCATATTTCATAAAGCCGCTGTGTCGGAGGTTTCTGCGATGATAATTCATTCGCTTTCTCCCAGGGTATCGCAAGAGAAGGATTTCCATCCATCTCTCTCCAACTGTCATCTCGTGCAAGTCCCCCCCCCCCCTTCCTCCCCCTTCCTCCCCCTCCACCCCCCCCCCCCTGCCCCTCATTGAAACTCGGATGGCTCTTCATCGCCTCGTTATGGCGGGTCTCGGGGACCTCAAGGTCGTGTCGGTCGTATCGAGTCGCGACGACGACGCGATTCCAGATGAAAAATTCTCAGATTTTTCGAGGCCACGAAAAACTCGCGGATTTCGAGGCCGCATCGCCATTTCGAGTCTCGGAAGGGGGGCTGGAAGATTGATGAAGTGAGCGTTTTTACGAGCTGCCATTATGGGATGTTATCCCTCGTACCGGAGTTTAGCAGGAAAGCACGGACCGGATTGTACTATCCCGTGCGAGGGATCGTTTGGGAAAACCGTGGCATTAGTTCTGAGTGCTATGAGCAAACAAGACTCTGTTAATGGGAGTTATCTCTTTGCATTCCTTCTCTCGAGGCTCTCTGGAATCATCCCCGGGCCAGAGTGCGAACTTCGGTTGGAAATCCGGCAAAAAAAATAATCTGCAGCACTACGCAAACACTCATCTGTCCTCCTTTGAGCTAATTATTAGACGAAGTTTTCCCTGTCCATCAGTATGAAAAAAAGTATTGATTCACGACGCAGGTTTTTTTTTGGAATCCATTCGAAATTCCTCCGTGGGAGCTCTTAGTATTTATGGACTGTTTGCACAGGTTTCAATCGGAGATGGAATTACCCGCGGCAAAAGGTCTTCTTGTTTATTTCCATGTATCGATCGGTTTGAGCGAATCATCATTTGCGCAAGTTCGAATATCAGACATAGCTGGAATGCATCATATGCGTTGAAGATTCGCTCAGTTGCGCCAATGTGAAGGTGTGAGGGGCGCTAATTTAGCTCGAATAATTTTTTAATTGACGCTCGTTTACTTTCAAAAGTTGCACTTTTTTTTAGCCTCGTTTTCCATCTCACCTTCGTCTTGAGCTCGAGATCCGCGGTGATATTTCCGTTTGAAGAACAAAAAATATACGGTTTGGGGTCAGGCCTCATGAATTGAGGACGGCGTGGCCAAACATAATTTTCATGTCATGTCATATTCATTCACCTATTCATGAATCACGTTGATGGAGTGGTGCTGTATATGCGCTGGCCATGTGGAAAATGACGACTCGCTTCGGCTTTTTTCGGCTTCTCCTTGCCCAGCTTCCAAGCTCAATTCTTCAATCTTGCCCATCGTGATTTTTATCTTAACGACATCTTTTTTTATTTATTTAAAGACCATCGAAGGGAAAAGTTGGAGCGAAGCACCATTTTTCCCCACGGGCAGTGAAAACTCCATCAACGTGATTCATGAAGTTTCGCCGCACCATCTCAATTCGTCAGACTTGGCATCCAACGACTTATTTTTTGTCCCCCCAAATGGAAGAATCACCTTCGCGGAACTCCCTTTCGAGACAAAGAGGACCCGACTTTTAGGAAATGACTCCAGAAGCAACCGAAAGAAATCTCCTAGAGGAGATGAAAAGACGGGAAAGGCCGAAAGAGGGACGTGAAGAGCCAATCCGTGCGAAATAAAGTTGGCTTCATCTGAAAAAAAAAAAATTATTTTCGCATTTTTTAACTCAATTGAAGAAGAATCTACGATCTCTATTGGAGTTCCTCGAATCCACGATTGAGGGCTTTTCCTAGCAGGGTAGTCGATCGTCTGCTCGGCCCAAAGCAAACGCGATCTCCTGGCAAACAAAGCTGAGCAATCGCAATCCGGTAGAGCCCCCCCATTCAATCGCTCCAATCTCTTCAATTCAATCGCTTCAATCGCTTCAATTCAATCGCCACCGGGAACAAGAAGAGAATGCGGCGAGGGAGTCGGTAGATAGGAGAGGGCGGCTTGAAAAGGTTTTGAGTTATGGTACTTCGCGAGGTCGAATACCGGCCCTGTCTTGTGCAGCCTTTCTCTATTTCCACAATGGATCCGTCCCCCTTCGAAGGCTGAAGAGGCATTCGACTCCGGACATGCATCAAATACAAAAGCCTTTCCAGACCCACCCACCCAGACAGAGTCGCTAGCGTTAAGCCATAGCATTCGCCCAGAAGCAGCTTGGAGGGGGAAGAAGACATCAATCCATTAAAGCGGTTGTCGCTGCCGACTTCGCTCGAATCAACTTCTCGACTCTCGTTCTCAAAATTTGAGGTAATCACGATTTAGCCGTGCAATTTCCTGTTAGCTTTCGCAAACTCGTTTCAAATGAGTGTCGACTCCCCTCAATTGTAGTCGTAGCCGTCATTCATCCGGCATCCCTGCAGCAGAGGAGTGTCGATCCACGTCCCGTGTGTCGCCGCGGAAGTCGCGGAAGCGAACGATAGAGTCTGACGGTCGGCTCCTTGCTCTGCCGCAAAACAAAAAAAAACATGGATCAGATGCACGCTCTACGGATTTGGCACACGTCACGCGATGTAGAACTCGTTCGACTGATTCCACTTGAATGCATTCAAGATTTTGCCAGTTGGATCTGCGCGCTTTTTTGCCTCTCCGGTGATTCCGCAGTCGGGTATAGTAATTTAAATCAGTACGACTCTTTTACCGTAAAAAATAACGAAGAAATGATCCGTTCTTGGCCCGAAATGGCGGCTGCAAAAAAAAAGAGATTCTTAGTTAATGTGCTCATATCGTCGGTAACTCTCCAACTCCTTCACAGTAACACCGGGATTCCCTCCAAGAGATAACGAGGGCTACGGAACGGCGCGAGACTCCATAGAAGAAGAGAGAGAAAAAAGGGAAGATCCTCATGATGTCAGTAGTGCTTGCCATTACGATAAGGCCAGGGTCATAAATCTGGGAAGGCGGTCATCACGAGAGGGAGCCAGGGTCCGTTTCGGGGTACAAAGACCTGCAGGTTGTGCGATCGGAGTCATCAATATTTCACCGGGGTCTCGTCGTCTAATTAGCCTTTTTTCTGTGTTTCCATGACTGTGCTGCGTGCTCGGTAAGAAGCTGCGTTTCTTTAAAGGGCATGGTTGCTCGGGAGCAATCTCACGAGTGGGTCCCTCTCCATGCATTTTTTAAATTATTATTTACTTTTGTGGTTGGCTTGCTGCATGTTGATGCAACCTGCTTTGATTTATTTTCATGAGAGACGCCGTGAACTGAGCGCGTTCACGTTCCATTGTGTAATGGACTGTGGATCCGTGAGATCGATCTGGTGCTTCCCACCTAGAGCCATAATTTGTGTGCACTTTCTCGATTGCGGAGCACTCGAGTATGATATGCATCTCTCGCTTCATCGCTCCAGCTGATGATGGAAATATAAGGATTCGTAATAGTATGGCACGAAATGATGCAAAGAGGCGGATTGGCTTCGGGAGTGACCGATATTTTCTTGGCCTGGTCGTGTTCGGGTGGTTTGTCGGCAATAATTTCATCAGGGTTGCTCGATGCAAGAGGCCGTCCAGTGACCTTTAACCCGTGTTAAAGGTCACTGGGTGCTAGGTCGGGTGATCGAGGAGGCTGGGGAAGCAATTCCTCGTAGCCTCATCAAGGGGGGTGGGAAAACCTGTGAGGCTTTGTGAGCTGGCGCAATGTCGTGCAAAATGCAGAAAAAAACCTTTTTTCTCTCGGACTTCTTCGGCGCTCGTTCTTGACACTTCCACGTATTCTACCCAGTGATACAGCGCAGCGCCGTCCCGTGATCGAACTGTCAAGGGGCAAAGGGGCACGTGGGCGATGTGAGTGACACCAAGAGCGTTCCGGGAGATCGACGCCATCGCTTTGCCAGGCGGAGCCCGAGTCCGAAAAGACGACAAAATAACGAAGAGGTGCTCGTGCATGGGAACGGCTTCGAAGTTTGCAGAGTTGCAGCGCGTGGGCGGCGCTACCAGTCGACACTGTATTCGAAAAACCGATGATCTAAGGCAGCCGGGCCGAGAACTTATCGGGCACCCCTCGTAAATCACTCCGTGGAAGAAAAAATTATCTGGAATCGTACTAAGTAAGCCATCGAAAGGGAGTCACTGCGCTGGAGGAAGAAAAGTTGAATAGGTCGAGAGGGCGTTTACCTCCCCCGAGGATATCCTCGTTCCCAACAAATTGGCCTCCCCCTTTCGCTGCCACTCCTATGGGACGATTTGTCAGAGGGGCGCTCCACTTCGACGCGGCGATCAGGACTTTATGAGAATGGATGGCGCTCACCCGATTTACCTTGAAGGCCTGGGGTGTCGACTGGGTCCTGGGAGGTTTCTCTGTGTTCGCGACGGTTTCTCGGACTTCGGGATTCTTGCGGATCCGTCGGTGGAGCGCTCGTCTCGTCGCGACCGAGATGGTCGATGAATGCATGCCCACGCACACGTTCGAGGTGATTCCGGTGGAAGCGATTGAATTCCTCGATCCTTGCCTGCTCTTGCGCTTTTTGGATCATCCGAGGAAGAAGCGGAACGGCTTGTTCGTGCGGGTTCTCGGGGGGAAAAATCCATTCCTCATTCGAGGGAAGGAATCTCTCACATCTCCTTTCCTCCTCATGCAGATTACAAATCTCGGATCGTGGTAGTGAGTGTGATATGGGACGAAGTGATGATGGGATCCATGTCATGTGTTATGATGACATGCCACGCATCCCTGGTGATTCTTATCATCTTGACAGCGAACTTTTTCTCCCTCCCTTCGGCTTCCACCTTCATGCCGCCAGTTCCCGTCGGCATCCCAAGTGAGTTTCCTCCTCCATATTGCCTCGTTTCGGACTGCTTTTTTTTGCGACGGAAATTTTTTTTGCGACAGTTTCTGCTTTCAGAGATAGAGACTTGACTTGACGATGCTGCCAGCAGCTACTCCGGAATTCGTGAGGAAATTGTCGCGAAGGGCAGAAGCTTTTGATGGCTCGATAATTTATGGATCCTTCGACGGATTTCCATCGGAGGGGAAAAGATAACTGACGTAAACGAAAATGGGCGTGGAAATGCCGAACCGGGAAACGTCGCGTGAATGTAAATGCAGGGATGAATGGCTTTTCTTTTTTTTATTCTTTTTTTATCATCATCTAAGGCTCATCTAATGGCGTGGATCGATACGAAGCAATTTGTTATGGGCGAGCTGTCAGGGCATTAATCCGTCATGAAGACTCCGACGTATTATATATAATATGCCAGATGTTTTCGGGGATCCGTCCCGGCCCAGGCCGGAATGCGAATGAGAGGAAGAAATCCCTCACGACGATGTTATCGTGATATCCCCATGATACCGTAATGACGCGGGAGATTCCCCGGCCTTCCCGCTCCCGATGCCAACTGAGGTCTGCTGGAAGTTGATAATTGAATCTGCTCTTTATCAATTGAAAAAAGGGGAAGAGGGAAAGAAGGAATGTGCGGGGGGGAAAGAGAGAATGAAAGGAGCTGAAAAGGAACAAGGCCGCCATTACGAGGAAAGAGGTTTGTTCCCATCGACTTCCCATTTATATTTCCTCTCTTCTGCTTCCTTTCCTTCCCCTTCTATCTTCTAACTAGACCCGCTTCCAAGTTCCGTGGAATGCAAATGAGTCTTCGACTGAATTCATTGAAGGGGAGGGGGGGAATGCTCCCCGGGGGCTTTCGCCGGACGTGTCGTAAATGGGGGGGGGGGGCGGGGGAGGGGGGCAGATTGTGATGCATCTCGAAGGGAACCCGACACGGGGAAGGGAAGATTCGGATTAATAGGTGTCGTATGGGGCCCGGGAGAGCCGCGTCGGTGTCCCTCCCAGGGAATTGGATTCCAGCCTTTGTGGCACCGCGGGGGGTGCGAGGATCGCGTCGCATTCGTGAGTTGCGCGGCTGGGAGGTATTAAAGCAAGTCCGGATGGGGGGGATCGGAGCGACTAGGTAACTGGTAGTGCATGCGACTTGGAATTTATTTTTTTCTGTCACGCATCGAGTCGATAATGAGAGCATGAGTTGCCTCGCTACCACTCCATCGAGAAGTTTTGTCCCTGAATGCAGCCCATTCGTCAAATGAATCGAGCGAGAGACTACTTTAAGGCTTTGTGTGTCGCATTGGACCCAAAGGAGCTCAGGCTTCGTACCATTCCCCCCAAGCAGTTCCATCATATATTATTTGATTGCTCTACTTACATTTCCCCTTGTTCTTTTGCAGCCGAGGTGGTTCCAGAATGGGTGGTCTCGGGATCGCAGGCGAAAATTCCGTGCAATCTGACCAGGGCGGATTCCCCACTCCTCGTCCTCTGGTATCGGCGACAGGCTCTGCAACCCATCTACAGGTATCAATCACGCTCGTCGTGCATCATGCATTCATTCGAATGTCGTGGACCGCGTTCTGTTGACTCAGTCGTCGCTGAATATCTTCGAGAAGTTAGCCAGCCCTTAATCGGATATCCCTTTGGGACCGGAAATTTAGCCTTTCTCATCGGATTGCGCCGTCTCTCATCCCGCAAGGAGATTATCGGTCATATCGTGATTAGTCCTCCCCGATCCGCATCGTGCACCCCCGTCGGCCGCGGGGAGCGGTTAACGATCTTCGATTCGAGTGGGTGGTACGAGTCCGGATGAACTCCGGATGAAGCCCGGATGAAGTTGTCTCTTTCTCCTCCCCCGTTTGTTTGTTCAGGATCCACTGGAAAAGAGTTATTGAGGACGTGTCCACGCCTCGACCGGGCAATCTGAGGACGATAGCAAATAAAATTCCCCGGGACCAGATCTCAATTTCTCGGGACGAGTCCGGAATCCGTGAGCAGGCACCGACGTAGAATCCGTGAGTAGGCACCAACGTAGAATCCGTTTCGGCGAAGAAAGAGTGAGAAATCCCCGGATCCCTCCGACGTCTCTCTGCGCCAACCGGCATCGGGTCGGCGCGATCAATCCGTGCCCGCTCTTTCCCTGTATTAAGAAATCTCTTTTACGGCAGACTTCCGATTTTCTCTCCCCCTTTCGCACCTGAGTATCTCTGACGTTAACGAAAGAGGGGGGAAAACGTCGATGGGAGGAAAGAAAGAAACTAGAGCGAATGGGAAGGCCCCCTCTGGTCCCCGGTAATAGGGACTCGGGATCAAGTGCCTATACAAGTATCGATCTCTTAGGCCGTAGACAAACACCGGCTTGGATGCGTTCCGACGACAACCTCTCCATCATCCTCTTCATCTCTTTCTATCGTATAAGGAGCTCCAGCTATAGAGGCACTACGACCCTCGATGACCAAGGTCTTCGTTCTCGAGAGCCTTTGGTTCGCATTCTTCTGCTTTTATCGGATGAAACGAGCTAATATGGTGGGTTGTGACCTCCGGATTGGAGGATTTTAAGTCCCTCGAGTCGTCCGTCCGATCGGCGAAGGAAGGCGAAATCGGTGATTTTCCCACATGGCAGCAGGTGGCCCTGCCGTCGTGTTACCGTTTCGCGCCGCGGATTCGACGGTTTAACCTTGCATAATAGATAGCCTTCGTGAAAGTCACGTGTTCTATGGTACATCGCGTCGCGTTCGATACGCTCGATGCCCATGTCGAACTTTTCGAGGCAGCCGAGTTTCACACGATTCCAGGTAGTACTTGTACAGATATGATGGTACTTGACGCCTCTGTGCGAAACGAGACGTCCTCAGAGGCCAGGCGTCTCGACGTGACCGTGAGGCATCCCAAGCACGGAGAGTGAGGGTGGCACAGGAGCTGTGAGTGCAAAGTTGTGTGGAACTGTTGCTGGGCGAAGACAGTCCCCCTCCAATCCCAAAGGCCCAGCTTCCACAGCTCCCGGCCTCTACCTCCAGTCTAGTGGCACTAAGTGCATAAAATGACTATCAGTGGCGGGATCAGATCGGGATTTTTCTCATGGACAATTTCTCATGGACAATTCCTCATGGACGATTTCTCTCTGGTCATTGAAATTTCCATGGAATCGTCAAGAAATTTCCTTCGCGAGAAAAGCATTATATTCCCATGAAGACGCTATAGAAAATCTCATATTTCTCCATACACTCCAGTTCATAGGTTCCAAGAACTCACTTTAAAAATACAATAATGAAGAGACCGCACAGAAAATGTCAGCGTCAGTCAGTCGAAAGAGGGCTTATCATCCAAGAAAGTGAAAGGGGGGAGAAAAAAAAAATAAAAGAGGAGGGAGGTAGAGAACCAGGCGTAATTCGATAACGCTTGACAGCCTTACGTGCCACAGAGCACATTCTTAAGAGAGAGCGGGCGCGCCGAGAAGCGCCAGAAGCCGCGAGACGTTCCAGGCGGCGGAACCGGCGGACCGACCTCGACGGGCCCGTTTCGAGTGGGGCATCGAGGCATTCATCATCGAGGATCCATGTTGGAGTACTTAGAGGCGGAAAACCAACATTAATCATTCTAATGGGGATGCCTTCCCATAAAAGTACCATATCGCTCCCATTCTTCCCGTTAGATAACCACCCTCTCCAGCCTCGATAGGAAATCGACTGCGGTTTCGCGACGTCCTATCCATTTTCGGTGCAAGGAAAATACCGTCGGCCTTCTTCCGATAAGCATAACGCGATGCACGTACGGATGCAATCGTCAACCGAAACAAAAATTTTTTAAGACAATATTTCCAAACAATATTTTCCTTTCCTTTGGGTTCTCCTCGCCTCGGACGAACTCGAGTCGCTCTCGCGATTTCGCATTCTCCGAGAGCAGAGAAACGGACCGGAACCCGACGGGAAACGGAAGACCGAGAAGAAGCAGACGATGACGAGGAAAAAGCAGATGATGCCGACGAGAAAATAAAAAGAGGCCCCTCAAACACTTAGCTTCACCGAGATGAGTCCTGCCCACGTGATGGATGTATCTCGGAGAAGATGAAACGAGGACGAAAAAAAAATGGACCAAAGCAAAAAAAAAGGGACAAAAAAAGGACAAAAAAAAAAGGACAGTACCAGGAGCCCTTTTTGTCTTTCTGGATGGGATCCAGGAACGAGGGCGACTTAAATTTTCTCCAAAGCGGGTTGACGGGCAACATCTGGGGTACTTTGATGGATTGAATAATTTAAAAGGAGATGGCTTTGACCGAAAGCGCGCGAGGAGCATACACGCGGGGCCCTTTATACGGTATAAGGTGACCAACTGTGAATATTTCATCACGCTATACTGTGCATACAGAGCGACGATCAACATTGATTGGTGCGTCCTTCTGTCTCGGAGGGGAAAATTGACGTCGAGTGGCAACTCACCTCGGGTGGTATTGCCACTATTTTTTTGTTGCTTCGCGGATTTTTAGGAACGTATTTTAGGCTTTTGGGGACGAAAATGCGTTTCGATTCCGAAGGCCTGTCGTTTTCAGGGTTACGACGGCCGATTTTAGTTTCCGAAATCCGAACACGTCGGGCGACAGAAAGTGACACGATGCCACTCGGTGTAAGTTGCCACTCGACGTCAGTTTCCCCTAAACAAAAGAAGGAATACGTGAATCCGCTTCCACTCTCCCGCTCGGATACAAATCATCGTCGAAAAAATATTTTTTTAAAACAGAAATCTCGTGCGAAAACGCTGGAATCGGAAGCCCCCACCGAGAACCAAAGACCTCAATATCGAACGAGGAATAAAATTCGTAACCAGACTCACTGAAAACCCAACGACCGCAAAAAGCACTCACTTATCACAGACAAGTTGACGAACTGATGCCAGGTCTGAGCATCCTCGTAGTCCACCCGGCACCAGTAGATGTCCCGGTCACTCTCCCTCGCCCCGTTGATCGTGAGGACCCCGCCGGACGCGTTGGCCTCCATCCGGAAGTGCAGGCGGAGGTCCTCCGACCAGTGGATCCCCTGCGGCACTTCTGGGTTCCGAGCGTCGAAACTATTCGGACGAAAAAAAGATTTAATTTGTATACAGATGAGATCTCTTGCAGGCTCGTCCGGGGGACCCCAATTCCTCCGGGGAAAATGAAAGACAAACAAGGTGTCGGAAGGGCACCCTTTTGAATGGGAATGGGGCAAATAAAAAAAATAAATAAATAAAAAACTCGACTCAAATTTAGCCATAGTAAAATAAAACAAAGGCATCGCAATAATCTTACGTGAGCTTGTAGCCATGATAAAAAAAAGACACCTCGAATCACACATCAAGAAAGACGAGACGCGGAATGCGAACTCCGAGACACAAAACATCTTCATTTCATGTCTCCAAACAATCTCACAACTTCGACGGATAGGAAGCCCTAAAGCGAAGGTGGACTGCCACATTCCAACCGGATAAAATAGCAATAAATCCTTGCGATTAGAGAACGCGACAGCCCATTAATAATGGCTCACGAGAACACAATCGCGACATTCTGAAGGAGACCCTCAACCTCGATGACCACATGCACTATTTATCATCGCGTACGAGATCATTCATTTTGTGCGTGTCGCCTGGCTATTTTTAGGCATCGGAATGATGCCGTAAAATTCCTCATTCCCCTTTGGTGTGCCTCAGAAACAATGATTATTTTTTAAAGTATTTTTTTTTTTTTGGGGGGGGGGGGGGGGGGT